>VXBW01002560.1:125807-166393 GCA_013400375.1 Thinocorus orbignyianus
GGGGGGGGGGGGGAGGAGGAGGGGGAGGAGGCGGCGGCGGCGGTGGCGGCGGGGCTGGCAGCCCCCCGGCGGCGCCGGCCGCTCATTCAAAGCTCCGGTTCCTCGTCACGGTTCCGCGATTAGCTGCGGAGGGGAATGCAGGGAAATAAAAGCGCGTAGGAAGCCGAGGAGCGGTGGGGTTTGGGGTGGGAGAGCCCGGGAAGGGAGAGGGAGAAGGAGAAGCCGGGTGGGACGCGGGAACCAACGCCGCCGTCCGGGGGAAGCTGTCTGCGAGAGACTGAAGTTCAAAATTTGGAGGAACCCTCGGAAACAGGCAGTTGGCGACCTGGATTACCCGAGCTCATCTAAATTTATCCCCTCTGATAGTTCTGTAGAAACCCCTGGAGTTTATCTCACTATCTCCATTTAAAAAAATAATAATAATTTTTAAAAAAATAATCAATCAGTGCAGGGCATTTTTCCGTTGCTATGCTTCACTTACTTCATCTCTTCCTTCTGCTGATTAATCCCAGACTGCTCCACTAGCAAAACACAGTGCAACTTGATCTCCATGGCATGATGGCACTTAGGGACCAGAAAAGTTATTCCCACTACCTCCACACCCCGGGAAGGGGATCCAGCGTGTGATGCCACACCGTGACAGAAGAACCTGAAGCCCTGTCTTGCTCCTGGCCAACTCCCAGCCCAAGTAGGGCAGGAAAGAAAGACTAAAAGCAGCCCTAAGAGCAGGATAAAACTGTCTGGACTAAAAGACTTCAGAGACTTGTTCATCAACAGCGTTCCCAAATGAGCCTTTAAAAGTAAATCTCATTAAAGATGGTTTAGGAATACAGCATAAAGAAAGCCAGACATACAGAAATCCTGCCCTCTGGGAAAGGCTGACCTTCACAGCTGGGAGAGAGGCCACCAGCTGGCATCCACTAACACAACCCCAACCAAAACAGCTGTAAAACAGCACTGGGAAACCCATGCCCTCTCTGCTCAGTCTCCTAAATTTCTTATAGTTCACATTGCTGACATCACGAAATCCCATAATCAGAACTATACATAAGATCTAGCAAAAATAATGGAATAAGTAGTGTCTGAAGGAGGAAATAAATGTGTGCATGCCTGCACATTTTTACCCGTAATCATGTTAATACAACACACACAACATATTGGTGACAAGATACCACACACACACACAGGATTGAAAAACAGTCTGTGCTACTCCCTTCAGCTCTACACAGGAAAGAGAAGACGTCTTTCCTAACAAAAACCCCAAAAGCAGCCACAAAACCCCCAAAAGAAGCCGTTCAAATACGTTGTAAACATGCCTTCTCCCACCTCACCCCCTGCTTATTTTAAATAGATCTTGATTCCCTCAGGTTCTTTGAGTGAATTTGTAGAATATTCTTCTCTCAGTCTGCCTTCCCTGTCAAAACAGGCCTTAGTCCCCTATATGTTGACTATATGTGATGTGATTCACGGGTCTGGGGTTTTTTAAGTTCTTTTATGTATTCACAAGTAGAGTTAAAACCAAGCCACATACTCTTGGAAAGAGCAAATTAGACATCAGAAGACATTAATTTTACTTCCAACCATATGTTTATAAAAGAGCAGTAGTTTAATCTGTCAGCCAAACTGGTCACTTCACATTATATCAATTCCAAATTAGGCTTCAAACAAGTAATATCATAATATTGTGTTCCCAGAAAGTAAACAGAACAGGCACCATTCCTGCATGGACATAAATAGCAGAAATAAGAGGCTTCTAGTGGAATCTAATAGTCAGTTGTCCAAGTTGGTTGCCACTACTGATGCTGAACGAGTGTGATTACACACACTTATTAATTTTAAGGTAATTATCTAAGCATTTCTGCACACCTTTTTTTAAGCGTGAAACCAGCCTGTCAATACAAGGCAAAGCCAGTGTCATCATCCAGTACTTCACTTGTCTGACATAGCTCTTACAAGCAACCAAAATTTGGGTCCTGTAACTTTATTGCTCCCTTCTCGGATATGGCTTTCCCAGCTAAATATGAAATAAATAAATAAATAAAAATTCAGCAGGAATGTCAGAACTTCTCCAACCATCAGGAATAAGGAAAACGTTTCGCTTTCCATGTATTAAAAATTATGGTGATTTTTTTTTTTTTAAGTCATTTTATCAGCTCCTGAAGTTGGGGCATGAATATGAAATCAGGAGAGTTGCAGCTCACATATATTCAACAGAGACTTAGGGCATTATTCAGACTGTCACCACAAGTGACTTACATGTCACAAGTAATTCTCACTACAGACAATCCAAGCCGCCAGGGTCTGGCAGCTCGGACGGTAAATAAGCTGAATTGCTCATTGCTCTCTTGAAATGAAACACCATGACAGGTACCTAAGCCCATCTCAGGGAGCCACAAAGCAAACCTGTAGACAGTTTTTATGGTTCAAGAGTTAAAGTGGGTCTTCTCTGTGCTTCCTTCCCCCAGTGGCTCAGTGTGGCGTGGGACTGGCCAGCACTGGGCGACCAGTGTTTTCACTGGTGCTGACCCTTGCAGTGAGGCAGCACAGAGGAGAATCTTATGATCCACATAGAAAGAGCGAGCACAGAAGTGGAAATGAGAGAGAAAAAGAATCTGGCAGCAATGGGACTGGAGAGGTGGTGGGGATGGGAAAGACAGGAAACCAGCATCCAGAACAAGGCACGAAGCAGCGTAACTGTGTGACGTGCAGGGTGGAGATAATATAAAGCAGGTGAGAAGACACAGGCTAAGAGCAGGTAAGAAAAACATTCGTGGCAGGCAACAAACACAACAGGACAAGGAGTAATGGGTTTAAATTGGAAGAGGGGGGATTTAGATGAGATATTAGGAAGAAATTCTTTGCTGTGAAGGTGGTGAGGCACTGGAACAGGTTGCCCAGAGAAGCTGTGGCTGCCCCATCCCTGGAGGGGTTCAAGGCCAGGCTGGATGAGGCTTTGAGCAACCTGCTCTGGTGGGAGGTGCCCTTGCCCATGGCAGGCGGTTGGAACTTGATGATCTTTAAGGTCCCTTCCAACTCAAACCATTCTATGATTCATTCTATGATTTGAAAAGATCTGCACAGGGACCACTGGCTATCCTAAAGCTAGAAGACAACCAGGGAAGAGGGGAACAGTGAGAAGTGGAGCAGTGATTCTAAGATGGGATGCCTGGGCAGAACTGGCTGATTAAGCAAATAGGGGCCACTGAAAAACCTGTAGGGTGGAGACTTCAGCAAGAAATGAAGTTAAGGATAGCAATGAAACTGGGATAAAGGCAGGAGGTGTCAAAATCACAGCAATGGCTCCATATAAAAGAAGGCAGAAACAAAGCTAAGGGGGAAATTGTTCCTCTCCTCCACTGGTACTTTCCAACATGCACTTGAAAATGTCTGACAGAGGCCAATACAGGTACACAAACCAGAACTCATGAAGCCTGAGCCTTAAGAACCAGCATTCAGACTAAAGAAAAGCAAACTACCCAGAGGCTTGACTGTAAGAGTCAAGTCTACAGTCTGAAATGATGCATGAATCACAAAAATAGAAGAAATAATTTCTTTAACTTTCTATTGCACACAGCTACTTTTAGAGTAGCCCTTGCTCATCTGTAGAATCCAGGGCAGCAACAGCAATATTAAACATGTGTTAACAGAGGCAACAGGTACAAATGCAGGTCTCTCAGTACGTGTGGACTTTGTTTGCTCTGATGGTTTCTGCAAATTTTGTTCCTTTTATAAAAATCTACAAATGTGTATAACACCTGATGAGAGGGAGTGAAGAAGACAGAGACAGACTCTTCTCAGTGGCTCACAGTGAAAGGGCAAGAAGCAATGAGCACAAACTGAAATATGAAAAAATTCCGTTTAAACATAAGGAATTTATTTTACTTTTTTTTACTGTGAGCGTGGCTGAGCACTGTCCCAGGTTACCCAGGGAGGTTGTGGAGTCTTCAATCCTTGGAGATATTCAAAAGCTGTCCAGACACAGTCCTGGGCAACTGGGTCTGGGTAGACCTACTCCAAGTAGGTGACTGGACTGTATGTTCTCCAGAGGTGCCTTCCTACCTCAACCCTTCTGTGAAGCTATAACAATTTCATGTTAAAAAAAAAATAAATCTGATTCACGTTGATATTTTAGTGATTCTGGCTCAATTTTCCTTTTCAAAGATTAAGCATAACAACATTTCAAATTGTCTGGGAGGATGACATTTAACTCCGGTATTTAAACTCTGACCCATGTCTTTTAGGCAGAGCTATGAACTGTCTACACTATAACTAACTGTATTCCATACTACTTCAGCATAGTGCCTTTGGGAAAACAAACAGAAAAAACTGCTGACATGGTTGTCAAGGTTAATAGACTAAACAGACCTTCCTTGATACACAAGAATCTTTCAGCTTGCATCCAACAGGAACAACTATTTTTTCTTCAGGAACTCAAATGCAAAGCCATCAGCTCTCTCTTCCCTAATTCAGACTCAAATTCAAATCACAGTGAAGAATGTCAACGGCTTGTAAATGTCTTTTGCGTAACTTGCAACAAGGATTGCCTCTTGTAAACACAGGCTTATCAGTCTTAATAGAACTTCGGCAATACTTCTATTTTCATTTTTCATTTACCTGTGGCAAAAAAACACTGAAGAACTTGTCCCCTTTCACATCTGGGACCAAAGAGCTAGAGCTATTTTGCTTTAATTACCTACCACTGGAATTGTCCTATCCCAAGCCAGCACTAAATATTTGCTTAACAACGTTACTAAAATGGGAAAATTATGATTAGCAAGTCATTTTTCTTCTATGAATTTTAGCTCTCTCATTGATTTTCTCCCATGGCGGTCAGAATACCTGTGGGCACCACACTTCCAGGAGCAGAAACTGTGTCTTGTTTACACCTCCAAGGGTGTTACTGCCCTGAAAGAGCTACAGGAAGGATCTGAAGCCCAGGCCTTCTTGTTTATTTGAACATCAGGACATTCTGAAGGACGTGTCTTTTCCAATTCTTCTAATTGCCATTGCTACTTTCTGAATGCAGTACGGTGGGGTAACCTCAGCGTCTCAGCAGTGAAGAAATACTGGGAAAGAAGACTCTGTGTTGTAAGAAAAATACAAGTATTTTATGAAAATGAGAGGACTGCCTCAGAAGTGTTGGGCAGCATCCCAGACCATGGTGCAAGTTCCAAACCACCAAGATGCTCTGCATTCATCTCCAAAAGACTTTGTATTTCTTTTCTGAATGTATTGGCTTTACATCTAGGCATAAAATCAAAGTCCACTTCCTTACAAAAAATTCATGCATCATGTAGGATGTTGGTAATTCTCCTTTACAGACGTTGTACATCTGAAAGAGGGTTGATGAATAAAATTTCATTCTATGAGATTTAATTTAGGTATATATTAAACCAACGTCAACCAATTCAAGATGTACTAATGAAACAAGATTAATGTCACATCTTAAATTTCAAAAACAAGCTTAAAATGAATGTATAACATCATAAAATCTGAAAGTATGCCCATGGAACTATAGGAATGCTGTTTAAATTTTATTTTTAAATGCTAAAGCTGCTTATCATTTGCAGATTGTTACTGGTTATTATGGTTACCATTCCCTAACACAATCCAATCTGCCTGCAGTTTTCTATTTCAGGATACAGCAGCGATAACATTAAGAGCAGACTAAACTTCTCAACTTGCAAACATACAGACGTTAGGGGCACATGCTATCTCCTCCTGCACTGAAAGATAAAATGAGCACGTTCCCACAGTGTCACAGAAATCACAAGCTCCCATTCTTCTTGCGGTCAGATGTTAAAACATTGAACCCAACTCGCAGGGAGAGTCAGGAACACAGCAAAGGTTTGAAACTGTTTGAACTGTGTATCTATAATTCAAATATCTGTTGTATTATTGCTCCTCTGCATCACTCGGATGTTGGAGAGGTGCTATAAATACTAAAAAGTTGGCAGATCTGCCCACAGGTGATTGTTCCCGTGGGGGGGCAAGATTTTTTTTTATTTTTATTTTTGAAATGTAATGCAGAGTCACAGGGAACACTGTCTTCTTGTACAGCGCTGAAGCACAGAGAACGGGGATACAGATAGAAAGAACAAGTCAAGTGCTCAACGTGCTGTTGCTGTTCTAGGACGCTCACAGGAATCAATGTACAGCCAAACACTTCTGCAACAGCTGTAAATTTTGCCAGAGCTTTAAGTGGTTGGAACAAAAACATGTTGTCAACAGAAGCATTTAGAAGAAATAATGCCCTGAAGATTAAAACAGAGATAATGTTTGTTTTGCTACACAGGTTAATTGCTAGAAGGGAAATGCATATGCTTTTGAGCACAAGGACATCAATAACAGAATCAATCTTCACAGGTAACACTTAAGATCTTGAAGCAAAATATATAAAACTTACACAACCCTGGAAAAAAACAGCCTGTGACAGCTTTCTTAAAAAATACAGCTTTCCACTGAAAAATTACTTATCTAACTCAACAATATCATCACTACATGTTGCTACACTGAATGTCACCTTAAATGAACACTGGGATTTAATTTCAGTGAAAGGCTTTTAACCCTCACACTAAGCACATCTGCTCCTGGGTGCATGGAAATATTTCAAGTGCCAGGAGCAGCTCACTGATTGCCAGATGATCGTCTCCCAGAGCTGCTGACTGAGGAGTAAATTTGGCTTGTAGCTGCGCACAGGAGCTACTATGAACTACAGGGATATTAACCACTCCTAGCTACATCCATGTCCTCAACACTGCTTGAGTTACAGGTTGTACTCTAGCTATGCAATTCCCATCCTCAGGACATTGACTGACCAACTGATACTTCACAGAGGAGAGGTTCGAGCCCTTGGCCCTTTAAAACTATTTTAAATTTTAAAATTAGGTGACGATTCATGTACCAAGTCCAACCATATCTCAAAAGCTGTATTAATTACGTTTCATTTCTGGTGAGGACTGGCTTGTACCATTTAACAAGAGCTCCAGTGAAGTAAGTTCTGGTGAAATGTGGAAGTTGGAAAACTTGTCTCTGCACAAAGGACTACTTGAGACCCACTTCAGAACTCACAGTAGGAATTCAGTGTGATCACCCTGGCACTGCAGGAACATACTTCAGCTTCATGAGCAGGGAGCCAGATGTGGGACCCTGACTGATGACTCTCACTGTGCTGAGGTGAAAACACGGTCAGAAGAATCAGCCTGTTAGCGAAGTGGAGTCAGTAGTTTGCAATGTAACGGATGAAATATGGCAACATGTTTCAATGACGTTTTCAGCACTGCCCGGATGAGATGCAGCATGAAGGTAAGATACTAAATCTTCCTTGTCTACTCAAATTAACAGAATCTTCCTAGCAGAGAGTAAAACCGTGAATACTTAGGGCAAGGTAGAAAGGTCTTCCCTCTCCTACACTGAAATGATACATAATTTTTCCAAGTTACATTCTCCTAGATCGGTGTAAAATTGTGATTTTTCATTACATTTTCCTGTTGGGTACGTTTTTTCCCCTTCCTCTTGCTACAATTCACAAAAAGAATGCTCTGATCCTGGTTCCCCAGTGCTGATGATATGCATCAAACCAAAGAGCATTCCTCAAACTACATTTCTGTCTCAGGTTTGCCTTCTCTGCCTGAGACTGCAGGACTCTGATACTCCAAGAAAGGCACTCCAGCATTTTCTACACCCCAGTTAGAGTTTTAAAGATGAACCTGCCAGTGTGATTCAGTAGTCATCCCCCACGACCTTTTCCAGGTTCAAATCCATAATACTAAGGTAAGTTGGGTGAGGATTTCTGATGTCACTGAGAAACTCCTCCTAATTACAAAAAAAAACAACACCCAAAAAAACTATACAATTGATTTACTATGATGAAAAAAGTCAATAAAATAAGAATTCTGATCAAATCCATAGTTGTTGATCTTAATATGGTAGTGACCTATACATAGACAGTATTTTTAATTCCAAAACGCAATAATTTCTGCTCTCCTAAATTCATAAAACTGAACCTAATTATATATCATGCCGTGCATGACATGAACAGAGTAATGGATTTACACTAAACCAGCATTAACGCACAAAGCTGCTTTTGAAACTGAAGAAGGAAATTATTGTCTCAAGCAGTTCAGTTCAGACACCTTAAGCTTCTCCTATAACGAAAGACTTCTGCCATTACGATGCTAGTTGCTTTGTTTAAGTCTACACGAATTCTAATGCTGGGAGATCCACGTGAAAACACAGCAATAGAAGCTGACCACATTTTCTTGACAGAAAATATTCAGCCAGAAAATATTAAGTTGTTCTGGGAACTCATTGATTTACTTTGAATTTGGCAGAAAGTTATCAAAGTGTTTATAGTTTGAAAATGACTTCTCTAGCATTCCACCGTAGCACAAGCAACTGAAACTATTATATACTTAAGCGTCAACCTGTTTCTTACATACCAAAGTGATCCTATTTTCAAGATGAACTGGAAACATTGCTGAGAAGCGGTATTTAAAAAGTTCAAACACTACTTCTCCCAACACCTTATACATTTTCATTTACTAGTTTCTAGCAAGCAAATACTAAAGAGACCACTCTGACTTGAATAGAATACTATGATTTGAAAATAGGGGTTTCATTGTTACATTATTAAAAGGCAAGAAAGATATACATATTTTATCATCATATAAAGATAAAGTATATATGAATGTGACGTTGAAAAGTCCAACCAGAAACATTCAAATAAAAAACAGTCCCTGAATGGTGCTTAAATAAATAAGCAAAATAACAGAATCATAGAACAGTTTGGGCTGAAGGGACCTTAAAAGATCATTTAGTCCAATTATAAGGCTCTTAATAAGAGGGGGAAATGTAAAGCCCAAGCATGTCTGGCTCATGCAAATTTTCAAAGAAACTCTACCCTGGTGAACTGAGCAGCTGAATAAGGTTGTGATGAATTGCACAGAAACAATAATCCACACCTGACGGAGGACTTTGTCAAACTGAGAAGACATGGTTAGATTACAACTATTACAGCTGTAAAACAGGCTTTCTGCTGACATCCTTTGATCAGCAGGAGCCTACTCAAAGTGAAATTTAGCTTTTTATACCTAGAATTGCTAGCAGAGCTTTAAAATGATACCTTTTTGATACTAATATTCTACCAATACCATCAACTAACAAGGTAATAAATTTTAAGGGATGACTATTCTGAATTGTCAATCTGTCAGCATCCTTTCAGCAGCCTCAAAACATTCAGGGGAAAAAAAAATTATATCCATTAAAATATTGCAAAATGTAATGTATAATTAATGACAAGCTGAAGAAAAACAAGTTGTTTTGTGAAGAGCAGAAGTAATGAAGCCTGGTTTCCCACACACACCTCCACAATACCTTCAGCTCTCTCTCGTTTTCCCTACACACCACATGCTCCGTACCCTCAGTTCTCCTCCCCACAGTCCCCTTCCCTTTCCACGAGTTCCTGGTTAAACAAGAGGCAGTATTTTTTTTTTAGCTACTCGAGTTAAACTCATGCTCACCAGCTGGATGGATGCTATCTTTTGATGCCAGAGGAGCCCAGACAGCCTTGACACACTGTCATGTCAAGCAAATGGCTTTAACAGCTCTGTCCAGCCCCCAAAACGGTCTGTTATAAGCACTCAGTACTTCTGAGACCTCTGCAAGACTGATTTAAGTTGGCCACAGGACTGAAGTTACTGAGAAGCACAACTAACAGATGGAAAGTGGGATTGCATAAATCTTGTCTTAGGAAACCAATCTAAAAATCATAGCTGTTATACAAAGACTGCCCATATGCTTTAATACTCAGCAGCTTGTTTAAATATAAGATGATGGCATGAGCAGCAATGTAAACATTCAGTCATACCGGTCATCAGTATGTCAAGTATACTGACATATAGATACTGATTCTGCAGTCAGTATGGAGAATTTTCATACCATCCTCTTCACAGAGCACTGGTTGCTGTTATTAAGCAGTGGCAAGCACAATATAAACCACAGGCTTTCATGTGGTGTCCATGCATCACCAGGGGTACATGAAAATTTGCAAATATTGTACTTACAGCAAAGGACTTTGGGGATCCATAATTAAAAAAAAAAAAAATAAATGCAAAAAGTCATATGTGTGCAAACAGAAAATACATACATAGAAAAACCTATTTTCAAAATTAATGGCATTTTCTGTCTTTTGGCCCATAGCAAAAAGTCGCTTTAAAATAGAGCAGCGCAGTGGTTCAATAGCCTATAAAACAGGTATCTCAATGCAGCAAAGTTTCAAGGCACTTTACCTCCCCTCCATATACACCCTTTTTATGCTGCACTTCCATCCTGGGAAGCAAATAGCAGAACACATCCTTTCAATTTTATGAATTCAAAGGGCGGTTAATTGCAGTTTGAAAACAGAAAAAAAAAAGAGCAGCAGGAATTGTATTTTCTACTGATGCTAAAAACCTAAATTCAGGAAAATCTGGGCAAAATGGTAAAAGGCAGGATGTCGCTTCTCTGCATAGTGGGGTAGGTAAGAACAAAATGACAGCCACAGGAGTTACTGTGCCTCATGTGCTTATTTTATTTCATCCACATGTAGCATTTTAATTGACTCAAGGGATCAACTTGTTTGCAAGGGACATCCTGAATATGACAATACAGAAAAAAAGTAGCCATTAAACAGTTATCTGTATTTCTGTCCAATTATTCAATTTCCATCCACTTTTGACACAACATCTGTCATTCAGAGACTATTACCAATAGTCAATTTACTTAATTATACATGACAAGAAATATGAGAAAGTTCTCAAGCTATATCTCTTCCTTATTCTTCCAAATCTTCCTATTACTTTCAGCCATCCAAACAAGTCCTTTTCCAATTAGATAATGTTTGACAACTAGCACTGCTAAAGCCAAACTAATTTGTAAGCACAGCCTCCTTTAAAAGCTTCTGAACAAGGAGTGACTACACCCAAAATTACAAAGCTGCATCTAGAAACTAGGGCAGAAACTGCGGAAATATGAGAAGAATGGTTGATTGAAGAGTTATCCAAATGTTCAGAAATCCATGCAATACACATGGCTGAATCCCTCCGGCCAAATTTTATTCCCTTCTGCCTGTTTCATTTCACCTGTGCTGCTTCTCAGTCCACAAGGGGTGTCCACCTACAGCATCACTCTTCTGCCTTCTCAAACAGTAACTTCTTCCTCTGTCCACCAGGACATCTATGAGGATGCCAAATACAGCTTGGACTTCTTTGGACCTCTTAATGGTGTGATATGAGGTTAAAGCTTTGTTTTACTCTATAGCCCATATAAATCAAACTCACTTTCCCCTTAATGACAGTATTTGATGACCAGCAGACACAAAGATGAAAATGTTGCACAGGAATGTGGACATTATTTGATCCAATTTTTAACATTAGATAGGTTCTATTCATGAAAACAATATATTTCCAATTGATTGATTGGGTTTGGTTTTATTTATTTATTTATTTACTTTACACCCTTTTCTCACCAATTGGTTATTCTCCAATTTTCCCCCATTTATAATTGTATTGGGATTGTCAGAATTCCAGTACACATTAATTCATCAGAACTATTAAAATCTGCTTGGAAAAGATATATATATTAAAACTTTAAGACTTAAGCTTTTAATTATTTTAATTGCATAAGAAAAAAAAAAAGGCTAAGTGCAGCTGTAGCTCTGGATGGACTTGACCTTAAGAGTCTTTTCCAACCTAAATGATTCTGTGATTCTAGTAGTAGCTGATTTCTGCTGTTCTGAACACCTTTGATGAAAACAAATCTAGTGGAGTTGTATATGCTAGTTGTATACCTTTCCACTTCACAGACTCACTGTTACATCATTCCCCCCATAAACATATGATAGGAGTACATTCTAATTTGAGTAACAAAAAATTGACCATAAGAGGACAGAATAGATCTTAACAATAATTACTCCTTTGTGGAGATCCCCAAATAATCCAGTAAATAGGAATGATCCAAATCTGATTTCCTTCTAGAAGAAAGCTGTGGAGCAGCCGTTACACAAGACATCCCTGGGCTTTCTCAGAAAGCTATTGTCATGCCTCTGATGCACTTTTACTGCAGCTATCTTCAAATCTCTCATAAAAGTTACAGAAAGCAGCAAGTTTAAGCCAAATATTTGGCCTGTGCTACTTTTTTTTTTTTAAAATCTCCATCCTTTGTATTCTACAGTGTAAAAAAGAAAACAAAGCATACCCAAATATAACTTATATATATACATATTTGTAATCTATTTATATTTTATTTCACCAGCACAGCTGCAGTGGGACATCTGCTACTATAAGCCCCTGCCCCAGGATACATGCACCCAGTTAAAATCTGTCAGATCACAAGTTATGAGTGTGTTACAACCTAATCTAAACCAACGATAATACAGAGTGTAACGTTTGTCTGTAAAGAGAATGTACTTCAAACTACTGCCAGCAGAGAGTCCCATTGCTCTCATATTGAGAAGAAAACAAACATTTAGCACAATCCGAAAACCACACAGAACAAACAGCAAGCTGCCTCATCTTAACTGTTTTAATAGGCTTAGAGACAGAAGCTCTCTCACCAACAGCCACCTGTGAGTGCTCTCCCTTCCTCTCAGCTCCAGATTTTACAGTTTTTCAAGGCAACAGCAAGTTAGTACATTTTAACAAAGGAAGCTCAGAAGTATAATTTGGACTTCCATGAAGAGGCTGGCACATTTTTCAACATCTGAGCTTGGCTAGAGAAGAGCAAAATGAAACAGCTGAACAGGAATTAAAGTAAGACTTAATGTAAAGACTAACTTGCAAGCCAGTCTTTACGTTGTATTGTAAAATTGAAGTGCTCCAAAGCATCTGGCCTGCACTCTTTCAACCTCCGCTTACCCCAGGAGTAATGTGCTTAGTCTGAGGAGACATCAGGCATCTGTCAAGCATGTCAGCCCCGCTCCAAGTGGGCCAGCCTTCCAGCCGCAGCAACGCTTCCTACAGGAGCAAAACCTCCGGGGAAAACTTCAGTGAATCATAGAATCATCCAGGCTGGAAGGGACCTCCAAAAGCCATCTAGTCCCATCTCCCCACAGTTGCAGGGACCCCCCGACCAGCCCAGGTTGCTCAGGGCCTCATCCAGCCTCACCTGGAATATCTCCAGGAAAGGGGCCTCAACCACCTCACGGGGCAACCTGTTCCAGTGTTCCACTACCCTCAGAGGAAAGAAATTTTTCCTAATGTCTAATCTAAATCTACTCTTCTCCAACTTAAATCCATTGCCCCTCGTCCTGTCACAGCAGCCTTTGTGAGCAGACCCTCCCCAGCCTTCCTGTAGCCCCCTTTAGATCTTGGCAGGCTGCTGTCAGGTCTCCCCGGAGCCTCCTCTTCTCCATGCTGAACAACACCAGCTCCCTCAGCCTGTCCTGATCATCTTCATGGCCCTCCTCTGGACCTTCTCCAACAGGTCCAAATCCTTCCCATACTGAGGGCTCCAGCCATGCACACAGTGCTCCAGGTGGGGTCTCACCAGAGCAGAGCAAAGCGGCAGAATTCCCTCTCTGGATCTGCTGGCAACACAGCTCTGGATGCAGCCCAGGATGGGGTTGACCTTCTGGGCTGCAGGTGAACACTGCCTGCTCATATCCAGCCTCTCGTCCATCAGCACCCCCAAGCCCCTTTCCTCAGGGCTGCTTTCTAATATCTTGTCCCCCAGTCTGTACTGATAGTGAGGATTGTTCTGGCCCAGGTGCAGAATCATCCAGGTTCTCACCAGGTGCAGTATCATTCCACATGAACCATTATTTGAAATACTTGTCCTTTCTGAGGCCTGGTTTAAAGCGCCCAGCTTTTGTCTATATGGAGCGATACTGTTTGCTGGCAATTTCTCTCAGCTCTTGATCTGATTCAGTCCCTGCGTCAGGTTACAGCTCAGCAGACTCCATCACCATCAATTACCAAGTAGGAGCAGGGGCTCCGCTGTAGGAACGAAGCCTGCACGCTCGCTGGAGTAACATAACATTTGATTAATCTCAGATGCATGCCTTGCAGCACACGTAGCCTCCTGTTAACATTCAACAACTGGCTGTGCAGCCAGAAACAAATCACAAAGAACTATCTGAACATGAACACTGGATAATCCATATCTTGATGTTAGTGGATACAGACTTTTTTCTTTTCTTTTCTTTTTTTTTTCCCCCCTTCCTGAGTAAAGATATTAGGTACTGGAATTTCCAGTTGAAAATCTCAATTTAGGTTGGAAAACTCCCCTGTAAAAGAAAAATTACACTTCACAA
The DNA here is from genome assembly GCA_013400375.1 of Thinocorus orbignyianus. Taxonomy (NCBI): domain Eukaryota; kingdom Metazoa; phylum Chordata; class Aves; order Ciconiiformes; family Thinocoridae; genus Thinocorus; species Thinocorus orbignyianus. Next base: position 140,098 of record VXBW01002560.1, read on the forward strand.
TAATTAAGGTAGAAGATATGTTATGGGAGAAGATGCATTCAAGTTAACTTTAACTATGGTTCTTTATAAAAACTGCCATCCTAAAAACAAACTCATTAGACGCATCAGTATGGCAGTTCTGTGCATTTTCCAGATGACTGAAATCATCAGGAAAATTCACATGCATAATAATATCGTTGACCCTATCGAGTTTAAGAGTTTGCAAGATTAAGGTCAACTGGCTTAAAATAAGAGTGTAGATTAAATGTAAATATGAAGAATGAAGAATACATGTCTGTATTGTTCAGAGCCTTCTGGGGGTGCAGCAAAGAGAAGTAAGAAGCAGGCAGCAACAGGCAAGGAATGGTATGAGCAAAGGAAGAGCTGCAGAGAAGCAGCTTGCTGCTCCTGCTGCCACTGAGATGACAAATGATGAGGCAGTGACTCCTGAGAGTAGCAACAAGCACAAACATGGTTTTTTTTGGGCTCCAGCTGCTCAGTAAGCTAGGCAATCTTCTCCTCTGCTTATGCCTTGAGACTGGTCTTTAATAGGCATGCTAAGCAAGCAAAGGCCCATAAAGTCAAAACTCCGGCCTGTGAAAGATGAAAACATTGCCTATTTCCAAAGGACAAACTCTTAACACTGATTACACTCTGTAAAGTCAAGAGTAATTGGAGAGGGAAGGGCAGGCCTCTCCACTGGTTTCAGCACTTGTCAGAACACTATAGGAGGAGTTTCCTAGTTTCCTATAGTTTCCTAGTAGGAAACTCTTGTTCTGGGGCTGAGGGGGTTTTTTGTTTGTTTGTTTTCTGAATCAAAAAAAGGAAATAGCTAGAGGGAACAAAAGCACAGGAAAAGAGTATCCGTAGTGGTGGCACAACAAGCCGCCACCACCCAAACCACACTAAGAAGCACTACAAGATAACCCACCAAGGGCCCAACTCCCTTTGTGAGTTTAATTTCTATTTTGTAATGCAAAGCAATAGCTACGCAATGTAATGCTGTAGCAGCCTAAAAGGAGAAAAGACATCTCTTTCAAAACAAGTATCTCACACTCAAAACATTAATAATTAACCACCTACACACACTTAAGTAAACAGAAAAAACGACAGCTTTGAGATATACATACAGTTGTGCTTAACATTTAAACAAAGTCCTTTCTTTTTTTTAGTAAAGATAATTCATGTCACATTTTTCCTCTTAAAAGTATAAATTTAGCTCCAGCCACAGTGAATCAGGCACTCCTCCCTATGCAGACATTTTGACTTTATACTTACAATAGCTACAGACAATGTTAGCTTACTGAAATCTCCTTTGATGTTAATTCTCCTGAAAATGTTCTTATTGGCGTGATCTGAAGCCCACAAGGCTCTCTTCGGTTGGCTTTAGATTAGGCCCTTACATAACTGTAACATCTGGGACCCATTTCTACTATGCAAGTTCCAACAGACACAATTTCTGTGTGTATAAATTCATTTATATTTAACAGACACCTGTATTTTGGAAAAGCTGAGCTAATACGCAATTCTGTTCAATCAAACATACAAGTTAATATGTATTCTCCCCAAAAGAATGAAAGAAATAATGCTATTCTGCATGATATACATCCTGAATGTATTCCAGAGTGTTATTTTAATGTCTGTGCTTTGCAAATGCATACCCATCTCTGCACAGAGGAAGAAAACCACAAAAGACCATTACTGCCACAGCTGGAACTACTGGAAGGGAGAAGGTCCAGGGTCAGTACTCCAACATTATTTTCATACAAAGTATATATACACTTTGTAAATTCTAGCTAAAACTGCCATGTTCTTCAGGAGACAGCAAAGCAATCTATTAGAGAAGTAGAAAAGACACGAAGTACCATTGCATGGCCCACATAAAACTATTTATTTACATGCAACTCCAGAGTGAAGTTTGGAAGGGATTGCTATCAACTACCGAAAGCTCTCCATGCAGTAGCTTGTTATAATGTACTTTCTCCTTAAGGATAATACTCCTTGAGTGAAGAGTAATTAGAATTTCTTGTAAAGTTGGGTTTTGTTTTTTTTTTCCCCCCCTACCAACAATATAAACATTACACAAGGATATCTATATTCAACCTTGTAATTGCACAAACAATAAAATATTAACAGGATTATCACTAAATCCTTGTGAGGAATTCTGTATTAACTACTGTAGAAAAACACTCACTGAAATACATAGATGAGTCTGAACTACTACCCAGTAATGTGCACTGGTTTAGAGGGAATCAGACAACCGTCTTCAGAATACAGACTATAAAATTATATTAAAAAATAGATCAAGAAAACAATTAATTAAAAAGACTAATAAAAATGTATTTTAATTTTTTTTCCTAACTTTTACCAATGCAGTGAGTGGATTATTCACACTCTGATTTATTGTGTTTCACACATTTTCAGTTTATCACAGAATACTACAGCCTACAAATACCTCAGATGACCTTTCTATACTGACAGAATTTATGGGGTTTTTGACCTGCAACGTGGAATTTTCAGTGATCCTTTGCAAACAGCAGAGTCTCCACCCATCAATCTAAAAAGCATTGGACTTGTCAATTTACAGTTCAACACTACTTATCTGGATTTGGGAAGCAATTTCATGCCAATTAAGATACGTAAATAGGCTCAAGAAAACAATGTAGCACAGAAAAAAATACTTAGTTTTTTTAATAACAGCAAACAATGTAGTATTTTTTTTTCTTACAGGCATGAAAAGAATGACAAAAACCACAGCGATAAGAAGGTTAAACTGTAATATAATACACACAGAGACTACTTCGGAAGAAGATTAACAAGACTACAAAATAAAGTAATTAAGCATTTTGTCAGCTTTAATTGAATTTCCTTATGCTCACACACATAATGATATTCTAATTTCAGACATGGACAAATTAATGTTTACTGAGCTGCTACCTTATATATATTTTTTTCCTCCTCTTTGTTCTCCTGAGTGTTTGGTCCTCAAGCCTACTGTGTTCCTCTGAAGCCTCTTGTACTAACTTGTTCTTGGAATTTTCTCAGCAGTTCATCACTAACATTTTCTATAGCTTCAAAAAGAATTTAATCTTCACAATAAGAAGCACAATATGATGAGGGGAGCTTTTTAACCACTTTACAGGTGAGAGCAGAACATGGTCAGAAGAGTCTGCTCATTCTGAAGGTTGTGGTATCTCCTCAGTGTCTGAAATGGGAGTGTACGATCTTTTTGCTGCCTGTGGCACGAAAATCTGGTGTTTAAGCAAAAGCCTCCTGTTCTGAGCATCAGTACCTTAGCTCCAAGTAGCTGACAACAGCAAGAAATCCTCGTGCAAGGCCACACATCTTTGGAAGACATGCTGAATATTTGCCATGCACACACAAGTGACCAAAGATGACCAAAAAAAAGCTTTTTTTTAAATGGGTACAACAGAATTCAAACACAGACAGACCCCTTAAGACAGAAGTGTCCTTCCTGTTGCATTCTGATCTCAAAGATGAGTCCTCAAGAAAGAGCTTGAACCACCCCAGCCACCTCAGTTTAAGTTTAGAAACCGTGTTTCTGTTGAATAAGTAACCTACACAGCAAATAATGGAACTGGACCCAAAAAGTGAGTGGACACAACATGTTTTTGGAATACAAATCTCTTGAGAGCCAGTGAACACACATTAAATAAATCTATATATAGTACCACTGTCAGTTCTTGTGCCATACTTTGTGGAAAATAAACTGTTTTGTGGAAGCAAATCTTTACACACTTCATCTGTGCTTATATTTCTCCTTATTTCTGCTACTGGCTACTATTGGAAAAAGCTAGACAAATCTCCAGTTTAAGTGGGCACAGCATGTTTTATGTCGAGTGCCAAATTAACAGATAAGGGGAACAAAGAGAGAAGAAAAGGAGATGCATGCTGAGTTCTTCAGCTTTCAAAGTTAGCTTAAAGGCTGATATGAAACATAACTCCCAGGCAGGGTCATGGTGCTAAGCTGCCCCTAAGGCTTCAGAGCTGAGAGATGCCTCTGCAAAATCTTCCAGGGAAGGAGATTGCTGTTAATAATTCTTAAAGCTTCCTTTTCATTGCTTTTATGTTTTTTCTTTTTTCACTCTGGTTCGGTTTTGTGATTAAGGACTATCCTTTCCCTCTGGTAAAATAAAAGGCGACCTCTTGTTGTGTTAAAGCACAAATTCTCTAGAAACATCACACCCAAACATGTGGTACTAAGCACAAGTTGTCCCTTTAGATGACTGTAGACATGAGGAAAAAAAAATGCATATTCAAAGAACTGTTGTCCATTTCCATTGAACTACGTAGGTCAGTACAGATGTTAGTACTGTCAAGTACCAGGTTACGGGAAGGAGTTTTCCCTAGAGCATTAAAAAGTGCTTTTGACTATGAACTATGCAGCAGAGGAACAGACCATGACAGCAGGAACTGCCCAGAAGTTTACATTATCTCTGCAAATAGAGACTTGAACTGATAGCGTTATTTTATTTTCCTCCCTAATATAATTCAGTCCATTTCTTTCCCATGATTAGTTCCTTAATATTCTCCTCGAAGAGCCCAGGACATCATATACTCTGCATCTAAACCTGATTTTGTCCTTAACCAGAAGTTACAGTAGACACTGCACTTCCTATGTAATTCTGAAGTACAGTCAATCTCAGTCAACAGTCAATCTCAGTTTGGTTTGAAAAGTTTCATTTTCAACATAGAACAATATTTGTGAAAGTACTATCTTTCAAAAGCAGAACAAGGAGAACAATTTAACCAAGAATCTTAAATTTTTTTTAACAGACAGTGCAATACAGTAGTACAGGAAAAAAAGAAAATTACTCTGCAAAACAGCTACTGCTCTGTGAATTATCAAGCACAACACGACTTACAAAGGATTGCTAAAATAGAATCTCGGTCGCACAAATGCCCATCTTCCATACAATGCAGAAACAGAAACACTTCTTAAAGAACATGGAGGTACTACCTAGGGTTGGAGGAATTATCAGCACTTTTGCTCCTGGCTCATTTGTCTCCTGGTCCACTCCTAGGAGTCAGCAGCGCAATCACTGCAAGGCCCCAGAAGACAAATAGGTGACTACAAGCATGGGACAATACTCCTGGATCCTCTTACCAGGGTCTAATGCAACAAACCTGCCTGGACCTTTCTCCTGAGCCAAAGCCAACTGGCTTGGAGTTAGAATCATAGAATCGTAGAATCATGGAGGCTGGAAGGGACCTCCAAAGGTCATCTAGTCCCACCTCCCCACAGTTGCAGGGACACCCCCGACTATCCCAGGTGACCCAGGGCCTCATCCAGCCTCACCTGGAATATCTCCAGGAAAGGGGCCTCAACCACCTCACGGGGCAACCTGTTCCAGTGTTCCACTGCCCTCAGAGGAAAGAAATTTTTCCTAATATCCAATCTAAATCTACTCTTCTCCAACTCAAAGCTATTGTCCCTCGTCTTATCACAGTAGGCCTTTGTGAGCAGACCCTCCCCAGTCTTCCTGTAGCTCCCTTCAGATACTGAAAGGCTGCTGTCAGGTCTCCCTGGAGCCTCTTCTCCAGTCTGAACAACCCCAGCTCCCTCAGCCTGTCCTTGTAGCAGAGGTGCTCCAGCCCCCTGATCATCTTCATGGCCCTCCTCCGGACCCTCTCCAACAGGTCCACATCCTTCCCATATTGAGGGCTCCAGCCCTGCACACAGTGCTCCAGGTGGGGTCTCACCAGAGCAGAGCAAAGTGGCAGAATCCCCTCTCTGCCAAGTCCATAGTATTAAACTAACTCTCTTCCACTTCAAAAGAGGATAGCTGAATGCAAACTGTCCCTCAGCAGTACAATACTACCTGGTCTGTGCTGTCTCACAAGCAATGCCAAAGAGCTGCCTGGATGACTGTGACTTAGTCCTGGCCAAACACACACCAGGGATCACCGTCACAACTCTGCACAGTTGCTTCTCCTGTGCCAGGAAACCTCTGACGCCCCTCAGCACCCATGTACAGAAACAGCCTTGGGGTTAGACAGCTTCAATAACCACTACAGCAAAACCCAGGCCCCATTTATGGCCACAAATGTACTTTAAACTGCAACTCAGGCGATGGTGATCGTTTCACCATCGTTTGGTAGCCAACTCAAGTATTTCCATTTTATATCTTTGTGGGAAACCATGGGCACCTAGTGAACAATCCAAGCTGTGAGAATCTACTCAGGCTGTCACCGAGCACAGGTCTCCAGGTCTATTCAAGGACGCTTCGCAGTAAAAGAACGATGAAAACCATGAAGCAAGAAGAAGGGAGGATTCAGCATTGTGAAGGAGGTCCTGCACCATGAATAGAGCTGTTGTTTTACCTTTGAAGATAACTGCTGAGTTCATCATTTTAAGGCAACTTTGGGAACTGTGAGAAAGTGTGATGTATTACAGCTGTGTTTTAACCAATCATGATGAACCAATAATAGTCTGCCACAAAGAGAGAGTTTCTAATAGATTTCCTATAGAAGTGCTTGAATCTTCTAATAAATTGGCATCTACCCAATCACATTGACCGTTGTGTGGTGGCCGAGCCTTCTGCTTCGACATATCCTCACCTGCTACTCTGGAGTTTTCTTTCAACCTGGCACCGTACAGCATCAACCCAGACAGATACAGTGCTACAGCACTGCAAAAAGCTCTCCCATGTCTTTCCAGAGACTCCTGGAAGTGCCAGCCTGGCGGGATGGCCAGCTGTCCCCCTGACAGGCAGGGCCAGGCCACCCGGTGCCCACACAGCGCAGAGCATCCCTCAGGGGTTTTACAGGCTTTGAGGCTTTCCATCAAATTTGAGCACCACTAATATTGGCTTATTTCTGTTCTGAATCTTCTTCCTTTTTCACTTTAACTCAGTTAATTATTTCCATAAAGCTTTGGGAAAGCATGTAAAAGGAGATTTAGAAAACAGAACTGTGTTGGATACAGAGCTGTTATTTAAATGTCTGGTTAGTTCAATGCAGTTGATGTTTCTTTAAGGCCTGGGTTACATACGCTTCCACTGTACTTTCAGGCATTTCACATGTGGATTTAGGATTGCTGACAGCATCCATTAAGAAAAATACATATTTCTCTTTAAGACAAATTTTCACTGATAGTGACCCGTGCCAACTGCTCTTTCCCTTCTCTTTGCCTTTCCACACCAAGTTACCTTTTAAGAATAAATACTCAGGTCAGTAATATAAGTTAAATATATTACAAAGATGTATCATCATATAAAATAAAGTCTAAGTTCACTTTGGGTCATCTGTCTCAAACTTCATGGCTCAGCCAAACCTATGCTTCCTCCTGAACAACTGCAGAGGGAACAGGTTTAGAGCTGTTTTTTGTCTGTTTTGGTTTGGTTTTTTTTCTTGGCCAATAAAAGATTTCAGTGGTACAGCAAATCAAACATACTAAATCTGCATGCTTCAGCTCCAGAGGCTGGTCAGAATCAGAAAGCAATCAGAGACAGGAATTAGGAGAATGATTTTGTGTCCCAGATCTGGGGAATGACACAGGATTGCTTGGCAATATTTAGACAAAAAGCTGTTGGAAAGAAGCTTCTAGAAAAAAAAACAAAGCAACACACACACACACCCCCAAAAATAACCCAAACCCACAAACAAACAAAAAAATCCCCCAACAAAACAGAAAGAAGAAACGACAACAAAACCATCCACAACACAAAACACAAACCCCCCATTTGCTACTTCTGGTACATAATATATTTTGTGATTAGCTCATGATGTAGAGAGGTGAATACATCGTGGAACAGAAAGAATGTGAATTATAAAAGAAATTAGGCTGCCTGTGTAACTGAAATAAAAGAAGGGAAAGAGATTAAGGAAGAAAAGAAGATGGAGCAAAACAGAAGGATTTTTTAAAAGAGTGTGATTTACTACAGAAACAACTTTAAATCTGACGGATGGCTGCGGAGCACTCAGTGCTGTCCTGCCCATCCAAACCCCTCTGCCTGCCTCACAGCTGAAGCTGAGAGGAGGGGGGACATCCTTTTTTCAGCTTCTGGATGGTAAAAAAACATGGTACTCCTCTTAAACACCTCTTCCTGGAAATACTAGAAACTGAAAAAAATCTTGTAAACTGAATTTTGAATTATTATTCTGTATTTGTTTCATTGATAGCCCATAGAAGTCAGAGTCAAAGCACTCCTTATCAGGCCGTGTGATTTTCCACATACCATGGAAACGTTATTAGTAACACAGAAAAAGAATATTTTACACAGTTTTAGGGTGTCTGACACCAATGAGCCCTGAGCTACAGATACCAAGCTAATATTCAGTTGTATCTGACTATTCAAATCCCAAATTTCAGTTTGGTACACAGCAAAACATTAAATTCTCAACAAAATCACCTTAAAGGAATATCAGATTGATTTTTAAGAATTCGCCTTCTTTCAACCATGGCTATTACTCAAGCTGACTTAAAAGCTCACCTTTAACACTGGATGAATTATTTTATCTGTCTTCTCTCTGCTTCCATTTTCGTTAAGTCACTTAAATAAATCATCGTCCTCTTCTCCCTCTGTATCACTTGCTGCTTTCACCATACTTTGACTTTTATCTTTTTCCCCTAATTAATATGATAACCGTTCCAATAGTCTTTTAATCCATTTTGCTTCAACTTACTGTGTTCTTCTCCTCAAAAAAAACCAACCAACCAAACAAAACACTGCAAGGAAACCTCTGCTCCAAACCCTACTTTCTTGAAACACCCAGGAAATCAGAATTTTATCAAACAGCAGCAGACTTTTGTTTTAACGACCTGAAACTTCACCTGAGATCTGTCAGGAAATACAGTTTCCTTCAAAAAATAAATTAAAAAAGAGATATCCTAGTCCTTTTTCCCATATTAAATCCAGTAGAGGTAAAGAAAGGTCAGTTACTTGCAATATTATTTCTGTAGTAAATCTATTAGATCAGCCTTGACAAAAATTAACTAATTTGTGATGGAGAACGTAGATCATTCAGGTGTCTGGAAAAGTCAGGTCATTTGGAAGCTGCTATATCTCTGGTATTTTTGATTTAGAGTTGCTTTACAGGACATTTTGTGACAAATCCCTTTTGATGGACAGTTTAGTGCTCCCCCTCTCTCCTTATTCACATTTTTCTGATCTCCTGACACACTTGTACATGAATTTGAATGAGGAAGAATACACGAGTGAACAGGAAGACATTTTGCCACTGCCAAGCCCAATATAGTCATGAAACAGGTTATATCGTGGCTGCAACACCACCAGGTTTCATTCTTTCTTTAAACTAGGACAGAAAGATATACGTGCTGCTAAGCAATGCAATTTCAATTTTTCCCCTTTACACAGTCAGCTTGCTTAAAGGAAGCAAAAGCTGAAACCAAGAAATTCAATGGGATTATTAATCCATTGAGGCAAATTCCCATAAAGAGCAGAAAAATTAACTCTCCATTTGTAATTTTTATGACTGACTCCTTATCTTATTCTCAGAGCACATGCAATTACAGCTGTATTTTGGGTATTTGCTCCACCTCAGAACTCACTCCCTTGCCTAGACCACAAAGGGATGGCTTGGTTGCAGTTCCACAGCCTTCTTCTCCTTCAGCAAACTGCTAGGGACAAGGCCAGGAGACACAAAGCACACGTTTGTCCTGTCACCACTCTGGGCATGAGAGTCTCCTGCCCACCCATCCCCGAGTGCCTCGCAGTGATTGTTTCTTCCTAAGGAGATTTAGGCAGATTGCGTCAATCAAGGATTTAACAAGAGGCATAAATGCCATCCCCTCTTAACATAAACAAACAGCTTCCAGCACCTTCCTTGATGAGCTAACGGTGCATGGGCAGCTGGCAGAAATTATAAAAGTTAGTCATTTCTAGTGAATTCTCCCCTTTTTAAACATAATAGCCAATCTTATAATTTAGTCATAGGACTGATTCTAAAGGTCCTCGTTTTTCTGCGGTTGCAAAAAAACCCCAAAACTTTAAAACACTTTACAGGCAGATGTAAATAAAATGGGAGCTCCTATGAACAATAATATTACATGCCCAGAATTACATACAGAGTACAAAACCCATTAAGAACATAAGCACAGGCAATCATTGAATGTTTTTCTAACTCCACCTGTCTAAACGAGGAAACAGATAGAACTCGTATAATGAATTATTGTATAAGGCATGCTCCTTGGTCCATGAAGTGTATCAGAACAACAGCAAAAGTCAGCATGCACAAGTCACAAGGCTTCAAGCCTTGTCAGACTCTTCTTTTTGCAGTAAATTGAATAATTATAATTTTTTTTTTCAATTTGAAATTAGCTGTTTCAAATTGCGATGTAAACACAAATATGCTTGATTTTGCAAGCAACAGCAACTTCTTTTTAAACCTGGCCATGTTCAACACATACTTACAAAGCAGGCAACTAAATAACAGAATTACAAATTCTTTAAAAACTGGTCCAATCATTCCCACAATGAACTTTGGAAAACTAGCATGAAATTAGAAGTTTGCCAGATGCCCGGCAGAAGGCAACTCCCCCACTAACGACCTTCCACTCAGTGGCTCAGCAGCAGGGCTAGAGGTGTTTCTCCTTCTCACTCCCTTCCACAGTCTTCACCACCAGAACACACGTGCAATTTTTTTCCCCAGTAGAAATTAAGTAGCCAAAATACAGATCACATATTGTCTTATTTCCTCAGAAAATAATTTAAATCCAATCACTTCTTCTTTGTCCCAGATTGTCCTTCCAATAAGCTGTTTGGTAGCTCCCACCAAACACCATTAAATAGTCGCCTTTTAGTGACTGCCATCCTTTCAGAGGCAGTTTCCAAAGTTCACTTCACATTGTTAGAAGCTTATTAGAATTATAGCACCCCTTAGAACTGAACTTTTGATCTGATTTCTTAAAAATAGCAAAGACTCCCGGATCAAAAGAACACTATTGAAAGTAACAGTATTAGTGCTATTTAATCAGCTCCACTCCCTTCCAGCCTCTGGAAGCAGGCACCATATTCCAGCCTACATTTGGGCAAACTCAAACTGCAAAGCTGTGTCTTTGAATATTTCATTCTGACACTGTGAAATTGCAATTTGAGAAGCATGCAAGGCCCTGTGCTAACATTTTGGGATAAAGCTCATCCATCTTAACTTCCCATGTTCTGCCGCTGACAGGTTTTGGGAGTCAAATCTGTAAGTTTTGTCACCAGTTTCTTTCTTCCTTTCTGTGGGTTGTAGGACCTCTCAGGCTGAGCGTTTATTCTTCACTGTGTGGTTTCCTTAGGAGTCTTCTTGCTTTTCTTGAAAACCTCTAAAAAAGGCGTCCAATTATGGTCTAAGGAGGTTTTTTATAAACCTTCAAAACTCTAGATTCTCCTCACTGGGTAGTACTGCAGGGTTTCTTAGACAAGAGTAAATCATATTTCTCTTGAAAGCGGAGTCTCAAACATACACTAAATTTATGGAACAAAACGTATGCTGTGACTTAGTAGAACAACAATTTTGTCAATACACCGTCTGGTTATTTCTCCCCACCACCCATATAAGTAAAAGGGGTCTGACCCCCATCCTAACTGGGAAAAAATAACAGCAAAAACAGCACAGTGATTTAAAAATAAAATGGCCATCGCTGAGACAGTTCTTGTCCTCACTTACACTCGCACAATCCTAATTAACACAGGCAGAATTTGGCCTGCTGTGCAAGCCCCATCTAATCCATGCACTGTGCTCTGCCACACCAGAAGGTTATTCCTTGAAACACTCCCCAGTAAGCCGGATAATTCTAGAAATGACATTTCAATGCCATTGAATCAGTCTGCCTAGTGCTACAATTTAATTTCTAAGCCTTTTCGCTTGACTATACTTGTAACAGAACACAGAAATGGTGAAAATGATAAATTTTTTGAGAAAGAAATCAAAAATGATGATGACTATTTTCACCTGCAGACTGGAACAATCATTTGGAGAGAATCAAGTCTTAGCAAGGGTAGCATCGTCCTTCATTTACTGCATCACGAAGGTACATCACGAATTATAAAATGCAAGAACATTTAGAAAGAGAGTATCAGAGAGCCAGAGTACCATCTAATGCGTAAGATTAAAAATAACAGACCCGTTTGTTCGGTGTCTTAGGACTGCATTAAAAATGAGACACTGGAGCAGCAAGAGCAGAGCAGCTGTTTTTACAATATTTAGCTCCTGGCTCCTGGATAAAGGCCCTGTGAGGGCAGGGGAACACAGGGAGAAGCAATGGACTGAGCATCCCAGAGGCTGCTGGAGCAGAGCTGGGCAAAGTTTGGATCAGGTCACACCATTGTCCCCAGGCTGATGGCTCAAGGCCATTTCGCACCTCCCTGCCTGAGCTGCACTTATGGCTCATTATCCATAACCCTGGATATAAGGCTGAGGGTTTAAGCATAGGAAACTAAGCTTTATGATATAAATAAAACCAGATCCTGCAAACAAAGTCTTCTCTACTAAATGGAGACTAGTTTTATAAATATTTCCAAGTTCAGTTCCTTGCTCTGCTGACACTACAATATACGTGGAATAAAAGGCAATCTACAATGGTGTCACCTCTGGGGAAAAGTTCTCAAAATTAATTCTCTGATTTCCCATTTATATCATGTAGGAATCATACAGAGCCGGCTGACGCATTTGATTGCAACAAATCTAAGTTCTTCTAAGCTCTGCTCTAACACCACCAGTTTTTTAAAACCACCATGCACAGAAGAACACCGAGTCTTGAGCATAACACTGACCTAGCAATGCTGAAGGACTTTCTGGGTGCTCCTCACCACACGATCTACCAGACCGTTATAAAAGACCAGGGGACAACGGGGCTCTTCCCAGATCATCAAGTGGCAATCAGCAATGGTGTATCATCAAACACTGCAGTCAATTGTAAATATCTCTGAAGCTCACCAAAGTTATTATAAAGGGGTCAGGTAAGTGAAGGTTGTGTACAACAGAATAAGAAAATACTTCAGAGCAGAGAGAGAAGCGGGCTTGGAGAAGGTTGTTTGGTGGAGCAGGCAAGGCTGCTTTTCAGACCAAGTCAGTATGATGTTTCACAATTGGGATTTTAATGCCACTATTTCAATATTTATTTTTTTCATCTGGCTGCTTGCAACAACACCCGTGAAAGACTGAAACCCAAAACACAGAAAGCTCAACAGAATAAAAATAATGAACACACAGCTGTATGAAAAGTAGGGAAAATCAGCAGATTTCAAGCACCCAGTCTGCCAGACTGAAAAGCAGGAAGGCAACGCTGAAGATCATCTTCTATCACTTCTAGTTAGAGCTGCTTGGATAATTCATTTTTGTGGGCAGGGGCCAAATTAGTGTCTTGAAACATTATACAGTGTCTTGTACAATACTAGGAATGCACCAAATTTTTTTTTTCTCAGTTTATCTTTGCTGGAACGTAAGTACAAAATGAACCTTTTTGGGTTAAAAAAATGTAGTAATTGAACAAATTATGTCTAATTCAGGACTTGGTTTTAGGAAATGTCTGAATTAAGATTATATGTTGCAAGTACAACCCCTCACTTGAAATTTACACTTATTTGGCACATGAACTGTCATGAATTCATCGATGATTTCCCTTCACATCTCAGTATCAGTTAAACTGATCTCCCATCTGCCAGACTGCTGAGATCTCAGCTTCAGCTTCCATACTACACACTCATTACCACCATTATTATTAATTGGTATTCAAACAGAAAAGCATCTGAAGCAGAGAAACAAGACTGAAATAACCTTTTTACTCCCACCAGGCAAGAACTGAAACATGGTAAAAGTACAGTATATTTACCATTTATATTTACCCTGTAACTTAATAAAAGATTTCCCCAACCAGAGTGAATAGACATTTTTATCAGCAGATTTGTTTTCCAAATGGAAGATTTTTATTATTTGCAAAATTACATTAAGCATGCAAAATAACTTATTTAGTCATTTGCATAAATATCTTCCATGGTGTGCACAAAATTTGACAGCTGTGATTTGCCTTACCCATGCATAAATAACAACAAAATTGGCCCAAAGACTTTTAGTTCACATTATAAACGTGAAGCCTAACAGGGTAAAGAAAAAGGTTATAGCTTCCAGAAATTCTGCAAAAACACTTAGCCCAGGCCTACTAAGAAATACTAGAAAAGAAAACAGGACAAAAACTTATAATAAATAAAAAAAAACCTATGACATTCCTAAATCTCTGGAGATTTCAATCCTATTGACCTCAGTGCTAACTGGGACATAAATATGGTTTAGAGAGATATTTCTCAGTGCTGAATGGGACAGAAATATAGTTAAGATAGATATTTCTTGTAAACAGTAAAGAATATTTTTAAGTCATTGGGATCTTAATATTTTAAATATTGAATATTTTTATATTTGGAGAATATCTAAATACGTGAAATATTCAAATACTAAAAATAAATTAAAACATAAAGTTTCAAAAACCTTTCAGAACTTTACAGTAGGCAAAGTATTTTAAAATATTTTGGTTAACCTACTCCACAATTAAACTTTAAGCTATTTTAGAAGTCTACAAAGAATAGTGACTGGTCAGAACTTACTGAAGATTTATTTTCTGTTTCTTTTTATAACCATTTCTAGATATTCAAAATGTGTGTAGAAGTAGTCTTTCCTTTAGTCTAGGTGAGTACACTGCGCTGATGGAAAGGCAGCTTCATTGATTGAGGGCATGATTTACTTTAGATCTAGCCAACATCTAGAAGGTTGGAAGGTATGGAAGAAAATTACTTGCATGACCTTTGCCTTCTCGCACTATCAGATCTAGACCATTTAAACACTTCAGTCAAAGTATCCTCTTATAACAGTACAGGCTCTATTTAGACCATAAGCAGCTCAAGCCAGACAGGTTTATTATTTGCCTTCAGCATGATTTGCACGTTGGTTACAGCTGAAAATCAAAACTACTTTTGGAGTAAGTTCTACAAAACAACGTTGTAACTTGAACATCAAAGTCAAAGTTGAATCACAAAGTGCGAATCATTCAATACTAGGTCTTCAATATTTAGAATTGGAAGGAAATAAGATAATTTTTTTAAAAGATCAAATAATAATCTTAACAGAAATCTAACCAGCAAGATACTCCCTCCTAGCACATGGAAATAAATAAAATAAATGAAAAAATAGAAATTTATCAGATTTAAAGGTTGATCACTCCCATTCTGATTTTGTCCTTCATTTTTATTTGCAGCTTTTACAAGAGAGCCAGCTATTTTTCATTCGTTTTTAAACTTGTGAAAGTATAAATCAGAACAGCTTTTGGTAGCAGCCACTTGAGTTTCTAAATGTTTACTTAGCTAGTTGCTTAGTAGGAAGGTAGTAGAAATTACATTACCATCCTTATGCTAAGAAAAAGTTTAGCAGCATTTGGGATTAAGCACAGTACGGCCTTGACAGTAGTTTGCTGTCTTGTACCAGAAGGCATATACAATAGCACAGGAAAAGAGCCCTGAGGCATTAGTGTAATCCACAGAGGTTAAAGTAGGAAAGCTAAAATTATTTAATACGTTTTAAGCCCACAGTACAGTAAATGGTCTGTTGCTAGGAAGCAATCCTGGCTAAAAATACAGCTCCTTTTAATATGCTGACTTTATGTCTAAAAAATGCCAGATACGGGTCTCACTTGAAGGTATTTCTCATACCCTCCTCCAATACAGCCTCCAATTCACATTCATGAATCTATGAAGCTGAAGTGCTCCACAGCCTGGAGGTTATGCTTCACCAAGACGAGGTAAGCTGAAAAGATGGATAATCTTTACTAAGCTCTTGTCAGGATTGCCAACATCAGGGGAACCATGGAAATAACTAAAAACTCTCCAAAATTATCAGGTTTAAGGTTCTGATCCCCATGAATTGGCCACCCATGAAGGAAGACTTTAACCACCAGAGCCACCAGACCACCAGGAAGGACTGAATGCCTGGGAAGTTCCCCTGGGGAGCACTGAGGGATGCAGTGAGCAGTCCCAAGTCCTATATGCTATGATAAATTGATGATAAATACCCATACGCCCTGTTCTGTAAAAACAAAAGCATTTGACTGCCCTAATTTACAGCTGTAAACAGATGAAGCAATGCTTATTCATGCAAATTAAAACTTAAATCCTCAGAAACAGAAAGCAAAATTTGCCAGAGAAAGTGCTGAGCCAGACCAGCTCTCTAATAATACTGGTCCAGTAAGTTCAGTATCATTAAGGAACACAACACACTAGGACATAGCTTGCAAGGGATGAAAATGCCATGAATACCTGAAAAATTGGAACCCAGTCTTTACAGGAGGCTCTGGATGAAGTTGCAGTTGTTACGCTTTGTGCAACAGATCCACTTAGTCACATTTCAGAAAATTAATACATTAAGGGAAGAATAAAATAAATAACCCGAAGCACAGAGTTGCCTAGGCATCATGAATTACTATCAAAATCCTGAAGACTTTGATCACAAAACATTACACCTGTCTATTCTGCAGTGAATCTTTACTGAATACATTATTTATGTAAATTGTGACACAAAATCTGTGTTTCTACTAGGTACGTAGCATTCCTGAAGAAAGATTTATGAGTAGAAATTTATAATGACCTTAAAAGAAACAGTAAATAATGTACAATAATTCTTTTAATTACTAGATATTCTTCCTATTTATAATTACTGTTATTGCTGAACTGTTTTGCAATTCAATTTTAATTTTTATGTTTTCACTCTAAAGTTCTTTCTAGGTGATTTTCTCCTAGAAAGGAGGATACATTGGTTTTTTCCCCTTAAACTAACTCAGAATGGGAATCAGTCACTGTCTCAAAGACAAAGGGATCCCATGAAGGTCTTGTTTTCCTCCCGAGTCTTAAAAGTTAAGTCCTGACTCTAAACATTTGCTTTTCTGCTTGGTTTCTTTCCTGGCTATGCTGAATGATACAGAGGAGAGCTGGAACTCCTCTCATGGCTTTGTCAGGCCCCAGCTCATAAATGGGGCAGATCCTTGCATGAGAAATGGTCCACCATAGATGCCATCATAGTGAGATGTGGCCTTGAATCTTCAATAGTTCAGTTTTCTATGCAGTTTTAGAACTGTAATACAATGCAAAGTGGCAACAATGCAATGGTTAGTATAACTACCCAATACCCACTCAGCTGTAAAATCACACTGCTAAAATCCACCCAATACAGTATACCAAGAAGAAATCAGCTAATAGCACTTGAAGAAGAGCCTGAGTTCAAAGACTACCATAAAAAAATTATAATTAACTTATCTGGAATTCATGGCTTGTTGCTAAAGAGATTTTTCATTCCTCTTCCTTAAAAAATGCAGTATTTACAACAGAGTTTACACCGTCACCAGGAGAACACCAGTTCCCAGAGCCAATGCATTCATTACCCATGATGTAACTTGCAGCATGAGGAGTTCCTTGAAAACCGTATACTACAAGAATACAGTAGCTTCCATTAGTGTGGGAACATACCACATTTCTCATAGGATTCAAAGTATTTCCCCTAGCAACAATAAAACTATGGAAAAAGCTACAAGGGAGTCGTTAAAAGCATTGACTGTAAGTGAAAAGAAGTCCTTAATCCCCTGACATGAGCTAGGCTAGCACTGATGAACTCGTAAAATATGCAGAAACTACTCCAAGCACTATAGACCAATTTGGCCTTGGATTTTAACTTAAATGATTTTCAAATTATTACTATATTTTTAAAGGAGCCAAATAAAAAAGATTTATAAAATTTCAAAGGAGAAACTTTAAAACCAAATCAAACACGTTGTCCTTTGGAGGGGGTCACCTACAAACTGTCCCTTAAAATAATCTCTTTCAAATTTACTGAGATGTTAAGGAAAATTTACAGGAAAGGATGTGATTCAAAAGTAATTTCTTCACGAGTGCTTGAATCACCCACAAAACTAGCTCAAATTAAAAACTCGGATCTGATCACTTAGCACATTGTTTTCCCAGTAGCAGTGCAGATTAAGAGAGATTCCCTGTGCCTCGTTTATCTATCAACACATGAACCCTTCTCCGTGCCTCCTGGACTGGTCACAAACAGGGCATAGGTGACCCTATAAGTATAAGGTGGTATAAGACCACGTTACCCGGGCAACACTGTCAGATATACCAATTTTGGGACTTACTGGGGGGGAAAAAAAAGTTCTTAGGGGAAGGCCTTTTATTTGGGTGAGAATGAAGAGTGGGAAAGGGAAAGAACTTGGGAGGAGAGAAGGGAAAATAAGGGTTGGCAAATTGACGTGATGACTGATGGTGTTTGGGGATCCGATCCCTGCAACTCAGATGCTCCAGCATCTGGTTTAGAAATGATGGCACTGGAATAAACAGCCGTGCTGCTAGGCTATCAACAGGGACTGGAAATATCTCCTCTTCTCACACTGACCCCACTCCAGTCCTGCATACCAGTTCAGCTGCTCTGTCACATCACTCAGCACAGGGACTGCAGCACCAGGGGCTGCTACTGGATCACTGTGTTTGCTGATAGAAAATAATCTTCATATTGGTTTTGGAAAGGTGGGACACTGGTTTTACTCATTTAAAAAGACTCTCAGTCCAACAGGGTGTAGACGTGATGGACCACATGGGATCATCTGGTGAAGAAAACCAGACCCAACAATGCTGTGCAGCCCACCCTCCTCATCATCCCTGATGCAGAACAAAACTGAAATGTCTGCTGGTGACAGTGAAGAAAGATGGTGCGTGACTGAAGTTATTTTACTCATCAGAAATACAACACAGTCACACCTAGTGCTGTACTTGCACCGTTATACAGCACGCAGATGTTGCATCAGACCAGATTTTCTGACTTCAAACACTCAGAGATAAGTTCTCATTAAGCCCGCGACAGAGCTGACGACATTTGAAATGATACTTGAGAGTACAGTTTGTTCAGAAGAAAGCTGGAAAGTCACTTGAGAGTTTTTGCTCTATCTTTGAGACATTTTGCCAGGAACTGAAGCGCACAGCCTTGCTCTGCCCTGTCCCCTCTCCCGCCACTTTGTTGGCTGTCGCACTGGGAACACTTGGAAGTCTCTGGCAATCCAACACTTTTCAACTTACTCTTGATGTCAAAGCTCACAGGAGAAGTTAATTAAGTTTATGAGCTTTTGAGAGTGACCTTGCAGGAGCTCAATCGTCAGCAATGAAATAGCTGGCGTACAGCTTGTTTACAATGGAAAAAATCTCCTAACACACGTCTCTGTAATATTGAGAAAAATTTTACAATTAGAAAACAAACAAACAAACAAACAAACAAACTGAGAATTTTTCAAAGCTCCTAAAATGAAAACTGCCTAAGTGAAACTAATTACAGACATTAACACTACATTAACACTGCTCTCATATTACATCAATGCTTTTTAATGGTTGCAAATATATTTGAAATGAGATGTTCTGTTTATTTTTCATGGAAGAATATAATTTATCAGTTGCTGAACTGCAAAGCTGCTTCAGCTGGCAAAGGGTGATTATGTTTCTTCTTCTTTTACAAAAATCTGCTCCTAAAAATATGTTAAGAGGAAATTAATGTCTGTTCTATAGTTATATTTTGCCTCATTAGCTTTATTCTCTATCAATTGTTAATTATTCCAAATAATATCACCATGTATATGCCTTCCAATTATGGTATTCCATATGCTTACACACAGCAAGGACTTACACATTCCTGTTCTGTCAGTGTTCAAAAAGAGACTAAGTCATTCAATAAAACCTCCATTTCACTATAATACGTATGTTTTACCAAAAAGTACGGTAAAAGTTAGAAAGAAGTGCACTCTTTCCTAAGTGATCAACCAAAAAGAACAAAAGAATTAATTGTCCCATCTAGAAGAAACAAATCATGGTGCATGGCAGACCAACTGCTTGACTCTAAAAATCAAGGTTTTTGTGAGCAGCCACCACAAGTTCTTGAATTTGAGGTTTCTCCTGTGGTGCTTTTGCTGCATATTCATCTGTCTGAATTGAAGGAGAATGTATTAGCTGCTGCTCTAATTTCTGACAACTAATAAAGTCCATAATTACGATGAGGCATTCCTGTATCATCCCATTTCACCAAGAGGCAAGAACAGCTAGGACTGGATTGAGGTGACGGTTTATAAAGAGGAAGCAGTTTGTCAGAAGATGTCACATCTGACCCATGCCTTCTAATAAGAAATAAAAAAAAGACATAGATATCAAAAGTTGAGATAACATTACTTCCATTTCCCTGTTCCCTTTGAGCTTTTGGGATTTCATTCTGGTCTTCCTGATGTCTTTAGACATTCTTGCACCTTTAGGGAGGAACTTTAACTGAGGACAACTAAATGTCTCTTCCTCCTGAATGGCCCTTGCAAACCAAAGAAAGAGTAAGCCAGAAATTTTATCCCTTACAGTTTAAAAACAGGAAATCACATTCAGAAGTGTAGCAGTGAAGAAGTCTATAAAATAATACTTTGCTTATTAATGTATTCAAAGGACCCAACACAGCCACACAACTTTTTTTTCTTTTTTATAGCAACAGCATCCTCTCTTCTTTGTCTTAGAGAGATTGTGTTCTTTAAATGCATCCCTATCAACTTCTTTACTAATATTGCTTCAAGAAGTAACATTTCATATTATTTTAAAATATTATTCTTATTCATAATAAGAGTATCTACTGCACTAGACAGTGCTTTACATGTTTCACAGCCTTGTCTTTTGATTATTGTTTCCTATGGTGCATATCTTTATTCAACATATTTTATTTTTATGGTGCATATCTTTATTCAACACACAGAGGGAAATTGAACAGTAAAACCTCAAAATGACTGAAAGACTAAAGGAAAACCATACCAAAAAGTGCAATTCACTCTTTGCCACAGGGCAGATTTCAAATTGGAAGCAAGCAAGCAGGGAAGCAAGCAAAGCAAACTGGAAGAAAAAGCCCACAATACAGTAAAAGCTGCAAGTACTGAACATAGATGAGAACTGCAATAAAATAATTCACACCTTAAGACTATAGTATTGGTTTGGAATGCTGAATATTCAAAGACTGGGTGCTGTTTGCAAAGCACCTCCTTTAGTCTGTAAAAACAGCAAGTTTAGTTTGCAGATAGCAAGATACAATTACAGTAACTATCAAAACGCCTGTTGAAATTTACCACATTAAATTTACTTAGTAAGTTCTCCCAGATTTGTGATTCAAGAACCAGGTTCTCTAACACGGCTGAACTCCCATGGAGTGAGATTTGACTTGAAGAGTTGCCAAAGGCACACTAAAACGAGGAAACAGCATTTTGCCTGTAATTAGGGTAAGAATTCAATATGCTGTATCCAATAGAACTGAATTATTATATAAGCCAAATACTTACTTATTTACTGAAGTCACCATGAAGCAAAGAAAATTAGGAAGCAGAGATAGCAGGAATTTAGGCATAAAGGCAATCCCTTAAGCTTCTGCAGAGAGGCATCACCAACAGACTCTAGGCACAGGTCCGGATTTTTGAATTCTTAAAACCTAAAGCTTTTACAGCTGTATTTACTTCTTTGCTGTCTTTTCAGTGCAAATTGTTTTTAATATCTAAAGTCTTTTGAATCACTTCTCACATTTCCGAGATATTTTCACTTGTGATTGAACACATTTAGGAATCACGTATATGGAAAAGAGATCTTCATTGCCAATGTGCACCTTGGGAATGTAACACACACTTCCACATTTTTTGCCTGTTACTTATCTTTTTTTCTGCATGACATACCTTTGCATACTACTGTCCAGATTTATCTAGTCTAGCAATCAGCTGTTATATTCTGTGTTAGCAAATGACGATGCTATTTTCATTCCATAGAAGATTTCTTATTGACACCTCAAGAGGCAACAAAAAACCACTTTGCTGGCAACTAGCATGTTCATGACAATCATTCAGGAAAAACTATGGTCCTTGTTGTTTTTGCTCAGTTTTGTTTGTTTGTTTTATTGTGGTAAGTTTTATCACTGTTCTTTCTACTACAAAAAAATAACTGAAATGCATGATTTACGAGGTTTAGTTTTCTGCACAGTTTCACATTCAAATTGGCTGTAAATACCAAAAAATAACTTCCACACAGGAAATCCTGTTCTTCGTTTCCTACAAGAACAGACTACCTAATTAAAATGGCTCTGAGGGAGGCTTTCAGTGTATCAGAAGCCCCTATGAACTTGGTATAAAATAGTGAATGGTTATATATGAATATACTCAAATGAATGAGTATAAATAGTAACAAATAAACAGATACAGAAAAGCTTGAGCACATAATTACTAAATTTCCATGAATTTCTGATCAATTGCATCCAAAACTTTATGGCTAATACATTTTATGTATTTTAGAAATGACACATCTCTTGAATATTCCTCATGAGCTTCTCTTACTGTATGCATCATTTTTGTTCAGCATCACACATTACTTGAAGGACAGTATAACTTCATGGTAACAAAATAAGTGCAGGATATAACAAAATCTATACACAAGCAGAATTCCAGCTGAAATTCAGAAACTGTGACAAGCACCTGTACTTTTAAAAGCAAGCAAGATGACTTTAAACAGAAAATTTTACAGCCTTAACATACAGTGCCAGCATCCTCAACACAACATTTCTATACCTTCTATAACATTAATCAAACATGAAAGGATTAAAACTTCCTCATCTTCCTTATTTTTTGTAGTCTTCTTAGTGTTGCAATGTTCTCAGCCCTAAGTATTCACTAGCTGTTCTCTCCCTTTCTATTTACCTTGGCTACCATATTTTTAGTAATAATTCTGCAATTAATGCACTGATGATTTGAGTGAAGAACTCAGAAGTGTTTATGCAGTTACACTTTTACATTTGTCATGCATCACTGGAAAAACAAATCATTTATGCATTATACACTCTGGGCCAATTTATGCCTCAAGAAATGCAACTTGTATCTTGCAATTTGTCATAAATTGCAACCTCAGTCAGCCTTAATCTTTGCAATTCAAATAAAGGGAAATTACATTGCAAATTTATATTGCAAGCTTCTCCAGTTTTACTTGCGGCAAAAAACTTAGAAAAGAAAAAGGGAAATGACAAAAGAAATAACTAACCCACTGGAATATACTGCTGGCATTCCTGTATCCAGATTTTAATGTCAAAGGTCAGTACAAATACTGCTGAGAAAAGCAGGTATAATTTCATTTTATCCACAGATGCTTCTGTAATTTCACCTTCTCTTTCATCTCAGACAACATTACCTTCAAAGTCAGGTTTCTATTTTTTCTTACTCTCTCCTCTACCCCAGAATAAACTGAAGGTCTCTAAAAAATTCTCTTCATCAACACAGTTCAAGGCAGCTCAAAACAATTGTGACTGGGTCAGCTGGTAACTTCTGCCTCTTTATTAATTCTTGAGAGTGGAAAACCCCTAACTTTTACATCTTAAAAAGGGGAAAACACATTCCTCTTACCTTCCCCTTTATATCTGCGTGACATGTATGTGTTTGGAGAGACTGGAAGTAGCAATTAGATTTCTGTGATAAATGTTTATCTATGCTACTACACAGTGTTAAGGAAAGGTACTCTAGCTCAGTTCACTTCTCACTGCTGTATGAAGTCAGTGCTGTATGAACTTTCTACCTTTACCATAAATTGTCCTCCAGCATTTTTAACATCGCTGCCTGGTAGTCATGAAATCACACACTGCACATCAAGATGAAGTGCTAAAATTAATGAGTGATTTCAACTTGGAATATATCATTAATTTATTTATTCAAACACGATTGCTTAATTTTAAAAAACAAGCACTCTGCCTGAGTCAAGCAACGTTATGGATAGTAAAGTGTCACCCATATCCAGCCCAGATTCCCAGCTGGAACTGCTGGGAGAGTCCACTGGAGTCCCAGTGGACTGCCAGGAGACTGAGCATAACCACAGCCACGCACACATGGGCTACTACTGCCTGCAGAAACTGGTATCAGGGTGACACTGGTGGCTAGTACAGCCCAGCTGCTGGGGGGACACGGGTGGAATCATGGAATCAAGGCAAAATTTTCAGGAAATTCAGAGGAAGCAAGTCCTCTAGCTCAGAGCAGACTACTTGAAGTTCTCAACATCCTGACAACCTCCCTGTTAATCAGATTATGCATGGAATGCCAACTAAACTCAGTGGGAATTATATAATTGATAAATCAGAACAAGAAAAAACAGAGGAGAGGTTTTTGCCTTCTGTTTCATAGAATCACAGAATGGTTCAGGTTGGAAGGGATCTTAAAGATCACCAAATTCCAACCCCCTGCCACGAGCAGGGACACCTCCCACTAAATCAGGATGATCAAAAGCCCTGTCCAGTCACACCTGGAACACTTCCAGGGATGGGGCACCAACAACTTCACTGGGCAACCCGTTCCAGTGTCTCACCACCCTCACAGTAAAGATTTTTTTCCTCGTGTCTAATCTAAATCTCCCCTCTTCCAGTTTAAAACTGTTACCCTTCATCCTATCATTTCCTAGTGCTTTGAATCCCCTGAACTTTCTGTAGCCCACCAGCTAAGTCCTGTACGAGAAAAGGGAAACAATCCAGCAGTCACAGTAGCTTTCCCAAAGGTTTCCTTCCCCCCGACGGATGGAGACAACCCAGGCCTGACTCTATTAATAGAAAAAAAAACTAGGCTGCCAGCAGACAGAGTCAAAGTCCTTATCAGAACTTCACCAGGGATGCTTGCTCAATCACCCAAGATTTGTCTCTAATAGAAACCAGGGACTCAATAACAACCAGAAAGAAAGAAAATTACTATATCTTTTCAGTCCATGATTATTTGACAATTTGTGCTAATGTGATACTCATTCTAATTCAGGCCAAAACACAACCAAAACAACATTCTAGTGATTTGCCAAGAAGAAACACCACTCCATAAGCAATGTAACAAACCAGGGTTTTTGTTTGGTTCCCCCCCAACAATGCTGTATTTCAATCAAAAACATAGAATCATAGAATGGTTAGAGTTGGAAGGGACCTTAGAGATCATCAAGTTCCACCCCCCCTGCCATGGGCAGGGACACCTCTCCCTAGAGCAGGTTNACAGCTCTTTCACCTATGTCAATATTTAAATGTCAAGAGCCATGACTTATCAAAGAACAAAGCCCTCCATGCAAGCCAGAGTTGAGTAATCATTTGCTTCTCTGCTTAGACCTTCCACCAGATCCTTGCCCACCCTCTTCCGGTAACATCTTAAAACAGCCCTATGAAATGAGCAATAGTTTTATTAATGTTCCACAGACAGATTACATTTCCACCTTCAATATCTCCTGACTTCATCCACTTCTGCAGTCTCTCCGTGAGATTCTAATCCAAGCCAGAGTAACTGCATGCCTGTCAACCACGGATGCTTCTCTCTAAACTTTCCTCTTCCTCCATATACCTTGAGAACCTCAAACAAAAGAACTCATCTGAAGGAACCTTTTGCCCTCTCTGTTAGGAACACAGCAAATTTCATTTGTATTATTGTTCTCCTCCATGTTTCAGTGTAGATCCACACTCAGATAATTTCCCAATTATTTTCAAGTTTTTCCACTGTCTACTCTTCAAACTACTTGTTCAATATCCTATTTTCAAGTTGGCCCCAAATACAGACACAAAAATAGAACTCAATGTAGCCACGCCCTCCTCCTGGTATTTCTGCATTTCTTTAATCCTTCCTTTCTAATACTATCACATCTCTCAGAATTCAAAGCTCTTGTTTGTGTCTTTATCTCCTTTTTCTCCCTTATAATTTTATCTTCCCCCTTTCTTTTTCTTTGACCACTTAATCCTTCCAATTTTTCCTGAGCTGGAACAAAGTATATTTCACTATTTACATCCTACATTTCTCCTTTCACCCCTCAGTTCCTGTGCCATTGTAACACTGTGTGTACCACCACATAACTTCTTAAGTAACAAAGTGAGAGAGAAATATCAGTCCCTTTTATTAGCTCAGGGAATTCACCAGGAGTTGTAATTTAGTTAATTACATAAAAGTCAGTCTTCCTCCTCTGTAAATTCCACTCCTTTGAATTTAAGTGATACTGGGCGTGTGACAAAGAGCGCTAATAAGTAAGAAGACAGAGATAATGGATGCTTTGCAATAAAAAAGATTTATCCCTTATATACCAACAATGAAAATTCAATTTCAATATTAATAAAAGCAGAAACATGGTGTGCATGCACTCTCAAGCTTCCTGCTTACAGAAAAGTAAAATTTGCAATGCAGTGAGTTTCCCACCCATCCAAACCTGTCCTTCAGGGAAGAAGAGTTACTATACCAAAGTGGACAACAGACTTTTATTCTTTTTTTTTTTTTTTTTTTTTTCTTTTAATT
>VXBW01002560.1:166452-251288 GCA_013400375.1 Thinocorus orbignyianus
TAACTTTTTTTTTTTTTTTTTTTTTTTTTTTTTTTTTGCAGTGGGTACCACGATCTACAACTACTGACAGCAGAGCAGGAAAGGAGGCTCCACAGCTTTCAGCTGAAGTTAGAATTTATTTTTGGCTATCTGTGGCTCATTGACCTTTCTGCTCAGTAGGCTGCCTTGGCGTGAAGTCAAGGTTTGCAGCCCTGCAGCAGGGCTTGCATGGCTCCAAAGGCCAGAGAATGTTTAGACTGAGGAGAAAAAAATAAAATAAAATAAAAATTAAAAAAAAAAAAGGCTGTATCTGGAACTCTGTAACATCATGCTAACCTTGAAAATGACATTAGGTACAAAATCAGATGTCTTTTACTGAATACTTAAAAGTGTTTACTTCTGTAATATACCAGATTTTAAAGTCCCTTTAAGCTCAATTCTCACCACCATTTGCTGCCTAGGTAAAAAAAGAAAGTTTAACAATCTCCTGTGTCCCATAGCTGCATTTATTGTAATGCAATGGGTTTTTCTCCAATGTAGGTCCTACCTAGAGCTGTCACAAAGCTCATGGACAGGATTGCCTGCATGTACATAAGTAACAAACAGCAAAATTATTTACATCAGGCAATAAAAATAAAATGCATGTCAATAGGAGTAATTTTAACAAAATGAGTCCATCAGAGATAATTAAATGGATGCATTTTGCAAATCAAATATAAAAAACCACAAAGCATTAGATGACAAACAGATTTTATAGTCATCTTGTCTGGCTCATCCTCAGTTCTCCCCAGTCCCTTTCAAAAATGTTAAGATGTAGCAGCACCAACACCACTCAAAAAAGAGAAAAAAAAATGTTCACCTAAAACTAAAGTCACCGTGGCTCCTCCAAAGCCATCTACTGGACTTAAAAAGCCACACACCATCTGCAGCAGTGACCAAAGCTTTCCTCAAGACCACATGAAACCAAGGCTGTAATTCACATTTCTGGAAACCCTGGAGCCTGCATGGAAGTCATTGCAGATCTACCTGAGTAGGTATCTGAAGAGCTTCCGCAGAAGAAATAACCCACTAAGAAGTTGTTGATTCCTCAACTGTACAAAGATTTAAGAAATTCATTTCTCAGCCCTGTCACTTCTGAGATGAGGGTCCTTGCAGCAGAGCAGGGTCTGTCAGACAGATACCTTGGTGCAAATGTTGCAAAGGTCTCACAAACTGCCTAACTTTTAAACACTATAGTAGGCTTCGGTTTGTGGGTTTTTTTTTCCACAGAGGAAGGCACCTCAGTAGGGCACTTGGAAGCCCAAATTGTGCAGGCAGCAGTCTTTTGTACACAAATAAACAAGCATAGTGCGGTTTCCGTCCTTAACAACTTGTATGCTAAAGACACGAGGACTGAGTGTCAACTTTTAATTACAGAATAATGTAAGTTTAGCAAACTCACCCTGATTCAGCAAAGCAGTCAACCACAAGCGTAAGTTTTTATGCAGGTGAGAAATAGGATGGAATTTCAGGAGATGCTGAAGTGCTTTGCTGGATTTACAGCCAAAAAAAATCTCACTGCGTTCATCCTTGCGATTCAGCCTTGGACCCTCATATTTTCAGTGAATATGGACACAGGTCAAGATCAAATCACCAGACAAGGAAAACTTCCAGGGTCAAATTCCATATTTTCAGTGAGCTGAAGGCAATCTCCACTTTTGGGATATAAACCAAGTGATACTTTTAGCAGGTAGATACTTTTAGATTCTGTGCCCTTGTATTTCACTGGAGGATATCTCAGGTTTTCACCAAAAAAAAAAAAAAAAATAGCAATCACTATAATGCTCTGAAATACTCTCATGACTTGTTTTAAACATCTTCAGTGCAATAACTATTCTAATTTAAATGTTTGGATTTTTTTAAATTTAAAAATTTAAAATACTTAATTTTTTTAAATTTTTTTTTTTTTAATTTTAATGTACAAAATCATCTTTATACTTAATGAGGAAAGGATAATTTCGACCGCTTAGTAGCGAATAACTTTTATACCATATTGCCAAAGGTGGATGAAGTGACTAAACACACCCAACTCCCCAAGAAAACCCAAGGGAAAGAGGTGAGGAAAAGCAAGAGTTATATAAAACTGTCTTCACCTTTTTATTGAATTAATTACTTCCTCTTGCTCTCTGTGTCTTAAACAGATACCCAGTCACAATCACAAATTCTAATAGAATACACTTAATTCAAAGTTAAGTCAGAAATACTTGCAGGTATCTCCTGCGGGTTTATTTCATTATTTTCAAAGGGGGAAAAATGTTAACATTAAGTAGAAGCAAAAACCCATAGACAAAGTCATGCAGTTACAGACAACACAGCTGGGGAAGAGGTCACTGAAGAAGCCCTGAAGCCATCTACTGAGCAGTTGCCAATGTGCCCAGGTTTCTGCCTGGAACTGGGGTTTGATGATATTCCGCCCATGCGGCAGAGCAGGCTGCATGCTGGCAGCCTTGTATAATCATATGTGACGGGGGTGAGGAAAGGGAACTGTTACTTACTTTGGAATTGTATTTCATAGCTTGCTTTATTCCCCACCAGGGAATCCTAGTTCCTGGCACAGAATTAATATATAAGGACAAAATAACAATGTGTTTTCTTCGTAAAAATGAAGAAAATTCAACAGAAGAGATGCGGGCCATGGACATCCCACTATATATTACAACTTATTACAAAATACTGAAAAACTCCTGGTATTTTTAAAATCTTATATAAAGATATCTATAATACCACATATAAGAATACCTACAGTCAGAAATCACTGAAAGATACAAAAATAGAAATGAAAATATAATTAAAATCATAAATTCCCTACGAATCTTTAAACCTTACCCTTAAGATCTGGGTGCTGTACTCTGAAAGCCACACCAATTTTGCTACTGATTTAAAAGAATGCAGCACAAACCCTTTACTACCATCAATGAAAAATACATATCAAAACCAAGTTAAAACCCTATAATTTTAAAATTTGCAAATACAGTTCCTTCAACATACCAGTGTTTCAATTAATGGGGTTTTTTTCTTCATTCTTAGAATAATTTAAATAATTACGATATTTAATTACTTCAGTTTTTTTAATCTACTTTAAATCTTGGTCTACTTAAGTTTATACTGCTGCATATATATATACACACACACATACATATATATATATACATACATACATATATATATATATGGACAGAGAGGCATATTAATATATATTTGAAAAAAAACCATACTTATAGGAACTTTGTTCATCTTTTTGTACTTACCCAGGACACATTTTTAGCCTTGGGTGTTTTTAGCATGGCAACATGCAAGGCTGAGATGACCAAGAGCAGTCCCACCAGCATGGAAAGTCAGATGGACGGGTAGTCCAGGTGCCTCTGTTACCCCAGGGAGTGCAGTCTCTTAGCCTGATTGACACAGGCACACTGAGCATGTGGTCAGGTAACAATAAAAAAAGTCATTTTTCTTCCCGATGTACAATCCAGTCAAAGAGGGACGAATCTTGGCAGAACACCCAGCAGCTGGCTGTATTTCTGTATATCCATGAAATCCAAAACTGGCTCTTCTCTTGGAAAAAAAGTGAAAAAGCCAAAAGGATCCGCTCTCCCAGACACTTCCCCCTGCTACCAGCTGTGCCCAGTTACCCCACTGAGCTTCCACCCAACCCCTGAGACTGGAGGAGAACGAAGCCCAACACTCAAAGCCACTCGCCTTCAGAGGATGCCAAAGAGACGCCCAGTTGCTGGCTGTGCTGTTTAACTGCTGCTCCGCCTGAGTAATTCACCACCCCAGGATCTTCTGAGTAATGAAGAGAATTAGGATCTCAATGTCAATGCCTGCCAACGAGTCACACAGGTACCTGTCGTGGTGGTGGGGTGGTGGCCACCACTCCAGCCCCTTGGAGGGTACCTCTTGTCCCCAGCACCTCGCTGCCACGCTGGGAGCACCCACCCGCGCAGACACGCGTCCCAGCAGGGGAAGCAAGAGCAGAGAATCACTCTCCCTGCTTGCTTCTCTTTGTTCCTCTGCCCTTCTGTCCCTTTACTTTTACCTCCTGTCAATCTAGATTACCCGAGCAGATCCGGGCTAAATTTTGCAACTATCAGTAGTGATTAGAATGAGTTGATTGCAAGCGGATTATGCAGGGAGACCTCTGCCTCCCCGCTCAGCACACGGGTCAGTACCATTTGCAAAATACTTCTGCTTCATCGCACCACACGAGAGCATTCGGGGCAGCCCGTTTTAAGGCAAAGAGCACAGCAAAAACAAGCCAGACTGCGCTGCCTTTAAAAAAAAAATAAAGAGAAGAAGGGATCCTGGGTTTAATAGCTGCATGGATTTACAGGGAAATGTTTCCAAGCATTTCCAGATGGAAGAGTTTGCTGGGGTCTCGTGTATTCACCAGAAAGCATGGAATACCAAAGTGGGATTATGTGCCTAAAGTGCTTCACATCCCTGATTTCTCACACGTGAATCCAGTACAAGTGTAACGGCGTGACATCCGAGCTCCACAAGCATGAGAACCATCATCCTTCCGTGGGTAACACCTGCAAGTCCTGCTACCAATATCCACGAAACTCACAACGTAATTCAGATGTGCTTCTCACAAAGCACAGAATCAAATGCGTGAGAAAGTGACCTGCCTGAACCAGAATCAAATATATATATATTTGTGTATTTAAATGCAAACACGAGCTATCGGGTAAAAGGTAGGACGAATTATAAGGTTATAAGACTATAAAATCTTCTTGAAAAGAAGAAAACAAAAATTAAAATACCAAAGGAGACTGGTGGAGCAGAGCAAGAAAGGGGAGAAGATGACAAAAAGCATTAAAAAAATGTACAAAATTCATTTGAAGTCCAGCTGACTGTGAACGTGACACACAGTTTGCATCACAACACACCATTTTTCTAGGACTTCCTAAATAGTAATGTAATATTATTATCTACTCATGATACAGACCCAGATTATGCTCCATGCATCATCTGTCACTTTACACTCATTATTTAATGTATTTGTAGAAATGCAATGAGTTTGTGATTCCACAAATTCAATTTGTGGATGGCCTATAATTTGTTTGCGGGTATTAAAGTAGTATTAAGGTTTTCTCCAAGATGACAGCATATATTTTTTTATTTTGTTAAGAGAAACTCTAGAAACTGTTTACCTTGATTGGGACAGAATGAAAAGCAAAATACATGTATTTTTCAGTGGAGATAACCATCTGATTTAAAAATAATTAGCCTTCTGCAGATTTGTAGTGCACACTAAAGGTACCTAGAACAAGTTTGCTACACTCTGCTTTGCACATGCTAGAACAAAGGCTTGTATGCACAATTTTTTAATAGATCCCTCTATTTTAAATGAATTCACCCAGTCTCATGGAGCTACAGCAGTATCCATTAGTAGCTCACCAGCATCTTTAGAAGAGTCTGTAGACCTTGATTTTTATCTAGGAAATCAGCAGCTGATAAACTCTTGAAGCTAATGAAGTAGAACCATCTATTTAAGATAGTATGACTTACGGGGTAGTTTAACAGGGGGTAGTTTAAGAGTAGGTTTTTCATTTAAGAGAAACATCATTATTCTACAATGGATGTTCAAATGTAATCCAGTAGATAAAAATGCTGCCAGAGTTAAGGAGACTGTAATCCACTTCTGGGGAAAATAAATAAATAAATAAATAAATAAATAAATAAATAAATAAATAAATAAAATACAACTATAAAATGTTCTCTACATTTGAAAATAAAGTTTCTAGCCTTTTCAAAAATACTGAGATATAGAATACCTTGGATATTATAGAACAAACTTTTGAAACACTGCACTACTGTATGTTGGCAGCCTTACCTCAGGACTTGGGTTGTACGAATCACAAGTTAATGCACACTCCAGTGAAGAAAACGTCAGAAAACAGCAGGTTTGAACTTGCTTCCTTCAATGAAGCTCAAAGTACTTTTATCCCTAAATTGCACTAGTACTTTTCACATTGACCTTTAAACAAGGAGACCATTTACCTTGTTAAAATAAAAGGTCACGTATATCCTTCTTTCTCTGAATTGCATAACCCAGTCAGGTAGGAAAATTTGAAGATTCACATACAGGTATACGCACACCTGTATCTATCTTACAAAACCATCCAGCACTTCTGGGCCACAGAGACTCTCCCAAACCCTATAACTGATGAGCTGATGTCAGCAGGAGCAACCTGAAGCATCCCAGACAGATCTGATCCTGTGGTTTTTGCAATCTTAGCAGAATCCACACTGCAGTCAATACATAATTGACAAAGGAACTGGATTGAGAATAGTCAGCCTATAGATGATTCCTGGGCAGGGGAAGCCCTGAAGAGTACAGATGCCGTTTTAGTGCTGAGAAGAGGAAGAAATGGCACAAGCCAGTACACATAAACCAAAAGAAACATTAACCTAAATAGGCTGTGTAGAATAAATGAGGCTGCCACTGCAGTAATCTCAGTTCTACTTAATAAAATTACTTGCAAATAAATTAAAAGGTAAGAATTTCTGGGCTTCTCAGAATGTTAAAGGTAAGCATGTTGTACGCTTGCATAGACAGAAATATTATAAAGATACATATTCATGCACTTACAAAGGCCTACATTTTTACTTCTCAATTGAATTTTCAGTTTCTACAGTTTAAATGAATCATACATGCATTCCCAATGAAGCAATCTTAAATTAGGGACTCCATCTAGATGTCAACTTACAAGCATGAAGTAAGTCACCATAGCACTCAGAGTAACTCAGAGTTTGAATTAAAATGAATTCTTCAGCAGTTGTCATAAGTTTATAATCATCAATTATGCTTTCAAAATATATTATCTGAGATACTGCAGATGACTCAGGGACTATGTTTCACAGGGCACAAAGAAATTATATGGATATTAACAATATGCAGCAACTATTTGCAGTAGTTAGTTTCTAAGGTACATAGGACAACAAAATTATTTCCATATCTGTCCTACTCAGCAGTACAAAGAACAAGCATAAAGGTTTCATAGTAATGCAGAAACTGTAAAAAAAAGAGCTTCACTGAAGAAATGGAAAACGGAAAATATCTATTATTTTTACAATCTTCTGCATGATGCTTCAGAGACTACTGAAAAGTTCACATTGGATATTTATAAGTAGAAAATTAATGACATGCTCATGGCAAAGGAAAGCTCCAAGAGTATGTAAATGTAATATTTCAGTGGTATTTTGGTTCATTGCATATAAGCAATAATAGAAATCCTAAAAATACACGAAGAACTGAGATCTAATACTTGGTGAGTGTCATGTATTGTATTCAAAATCACATAGAAAAATCATCAAAAGCATCAATCAATAATCGATGGTAAGCCAAATCAAGCATCTCTGTGAAAGAAAAAAAAAAAGGAAGGTATCAATTACTGAGGCAATTTATGAATTCTAAGAATATTTTGATAAAACAAAATTCTTCAAGCCTTGGTGAGCAACAGGAATTCTGGGGTCTATGACTTCGTGCAGAACTGCTAATTTTTTCTACATTCCTGATAAGTGTTGTGTAATTCTTATATAACGAAATCAAAAGTACAGTGAGTACACTATAAAACCTACTACCCCAACCCTTTCGTATGCATCTCTCATCCAACTATTTTTACATTAAACAAATGCTCTTTAGTGCTTTTATTTATTTAAACAGTTGGCCAGTATCCTTTACTATGACTTACTGGCATAGCAACTTGAATATTTTCCTTTTTATCCTTCTCTTCTTTGTCTTACGATCACTGCAACAATTCCTTCAGAACACACAGAGAAAATCTACAATGACTCATTCTCAGTATTGTATATAACAAAACAACAAGAACAACATACACACATAAGCAAAGTCATGAAAGAGTATAAATGTGCTTGGGGAAACAATTATTTTAGCTTTTTCTTTACTTCTACACTAATTTAATACACCACCAGACGAGACTATTTTCCTGTGGTCATCTCTTGCACTGATTGAAAACTCACTGACTGAAAAGCCAAGTACTCCAGACTACAGCAATAACAGAGATTATAAAACCTTTAGTTACACATTCAGTGTTTGAAAAGGACAGGTTGCTGAATGTATGCAATGTTCAATTGTTTTGGGTTTTTTGGTATCAGACACAGCGCAGATGAATTCAGCCTTCCTACCACTGGTAGGATTTTCTTCTCTGATGTTATTACACAAAATCATCAAGCATCTCAGCCCCAAGAGCTGAAAAGGAGCAATGAAGTTTAGAGCAGCGCTATTAAAAATCACTACTAGAACTGTGCAAGCCTCTAAGAGAGACAGTTTCATTTCAAACTCACACAATGTCATACTATAATCCATGAAATCATCAGTGAAAAGCCAGTACAAATTAGAATATGTTCCACCACGTCACATTACTCCTCAGGGACAAGCAACATACGGTGAAGCAAGGATTTCAAAACAAAAATGCTCTGAAACTTGCTCTTAAAAAAATAGATGATGATATTTGCCATCTTGAAGACTGTATGTGAAGAAAGATAATGGCTTTTACAGCTTTTTTGATCTCAGCTTTCTCATGTTTATTTATATTTCCTATAAACAAAATGATATGATGGATTTGTGTTTCTGCTTCTTGTGTTTTTGCACCTCTGTGCAAGTGTGGTGTGAGCAGTCAGTCCAGTACAGATGAAGGGAAAGCACTAGTGTCTGGCTTATCATACATTTGCAGTTAAAGTGAGTGAGAGGTTCTGAGGAGAACAGGCAGAAACGGGGGACAAAGGAAAGGCAATTAAATAAAGTTCAGCTCGTCCAGGTAATATTTATATATTACATACACAGATTATCCTCCTGGGCTGCCCAACACAATCCAATATAATCAGAAGTATTGTACTGGAAAAAAGCCACAAATTACATCATCTTTCATGCACCAAATAAAATGTTCCAGCAGTCGAGTGAGCTCAGGAGCACATCTTGGCTGCTGATGGGTGGAAGTGATGGGGACTAGCATGTGGCAGAAAGGTGTTCAGCAATTTATGATGCCTGTTAACAGGAGTGAGAGGTTGTGAGTGGTGTCAGAGAGCG
This sequence comes from Thinocorus orbignyianus, assembly GCA_013400375.1. Classification (NCBI taxonomy): domain Eukaryota; kingdom Metazoa; phylum Chordata; class Aves; order Ciconiiformes; family Thinocoridae; genus Thinocorus; species Thinocorus orbignyianus. The sequence goes on from VXBW01002560.1 coordinate 175,523, forward strand.
GCCTCCTGAGCTCAGAGAAGGGCCAGTGGGACAGACCACCTCTACTAACCAAAAGGGTTTATGTGAAGAAAAAATGGAGGAGATTCTGGAGGAAATTCTTGTAAAGCCCACAACCTAATACAAACAACTCCAGCTCTATATAATTCACAATACGGAATACTGGGGCTGCAATATATCTTAAATTTAGGCTGAGAAATAGGCAGTATCTCTCCCATCTCTTCCTCCTGCACAGGGAAAGTTGTTTCTCACATCAGCAGGAGGGACGTAGGCAGGAGGCAGGCAGCGACCACAGCAGCAATGGCCTCTGGTAGGATCACTCCTCTGTCCTCCTTCATCACAAAGCACAGCCATCAGCAAAGTCTCAAAACTTCATTTCAACAAAACGTGTGAACCCTGATACTCACACTGATCTCCAAGACTTCAGAGCAGTGTGTTTAGAGATGGGACAGGGAAGGTCCACGTGTTCCTACCTCTCTACAAGCACCAGAAAGCAGGTTGTAGATAGGTGAGAGTCGGTCTCTTCTCCCAAGTAACAAGTGATAGGATAAGAGGAAATGGCCTCAAGTTGCTCCAGGGGAGGTTTAGATAGGCTAGTAGGAGAAATTTCTTCACTGAAAGCATTGTCAAGCATCGCAACAGGTTGCCCAGGGATGTGGTTGAGTCACCATCCCTGGAGGTATTTGAATAGACACGTAGACGCAGTGCTGAAGGACATGGTTTAGTGGTGGATTTGGCAGTGCTAGGTTAACAGTTGGACTTGATGATCTTCAATGTCTCTTCCAATCAAGATGATGCTGTGATTCTATTCTATGCTCTTCTTGGTACCACTGAGGTCCCCGCTGCTTGTTTGGCAGAGATGTCCTGCCTTAACAAGCTGAAACTGAGCCAGGAGAACCAGGCTTGGTGGCTGAAAACAGTCCTGGTAGTACTTTCTCCAGTTGGCAGAGTCTGGATCTAGTTTTGGCAAGCAACACTCCATTACAATTCCCTCACAGGCCTTAATTTAATCTAATTTACTTGCATTGGGCAAGAGACTTTACACTCTTGAGTTGTGAATAACTGGCATATTTTACTTTCTCATCCCAGAATACTGAAAGTGTGCTGAAATAGCACGGCCTTACACAAAGTCAGCACCAGTAAATAAATATAAACCCCATGAGATTAATTGTACCACACCATTTTTTCTTCCTTCTCTTTTGGACAATCTTTCACAATGTTTGATCTTCACTAGGCACATAATTAATCAAGCCAGATTTATCTTCTGAATCTTTTACGTGACCTACAGTGGGCCAAGTCTTGCACATAAACATTGCTCTTATAAACAGTAAAGTGTCCAGTTTCAGTAAAATATGTGGCTCACACATCAGTTAAATAAAAGCAACATGAAGAGTATATTATGTATATAAATACATTTAGCTCACATTTACAACTGTGAAGGTAAGAGTTAAATGATCCACTTACTTCCAAGTCAGGCAAAAACAGAGAAGCCTTGAAAAAGTTGTATATGCAACTTACTGATAAAAACCCCGTATAATCACAAAATATGGGAAAAGCATTAGTAAAGAAAAAGAAAGTTATTTCAACTGGTGTGGTTTCTGGGGGGAAAAAAATTGAAATAGAGAAGCAATAAATGCAGCAAGATGATTCTACTGAAAATAAAGGTATCAGTGCCTAACACAGTAGACCAAATTCTGTGCACAAACCAATGAACAGAAAAATTATAAAGTGTGTAAACGGTCAGTGTTATTGGTAACAGTTTGGTTACAAAGTCTGAAACAGATTTTACAGAGATGAGGGACAAGATGAAGCATCTGACCGTGTTTCACCAGACGTAGGATAAGTAGGTCACTATTCCCACCAAGATCACAATTTTCACTACTCTATAACAGATCAAAGTTGCAAACACTATCTTCATATTATTTATTTCTGGAAGTAACACAAAGCCCAAGAGCATTCCTGGTTTCACATCAAGCTTCCAGCACCACACAATATGCTCCTGGCCACGTGTGCACACTTGAACGCAGACACACAATTCCAAGTACGTGCTGCAGCGGTTTCTTCAGCTGTGAAACAAATGGTATTTCAGCCAAGTGAAGCAGCAGAGTGGTTCCATCTAGAGGAACAGCGTGTAAAAACTACTCAACCCTGATGACTAGCTATTTTAAAATAAAGAATAGGCATAAACCGTTAATACAGCACTTTCAGTATAAAGGGCCTGCTACCTGGTGTCAATAGCTCCGTGAATAATCCATTTCTTACAGCAGTGCTTGGTTGAACTGGACAGAAAAGATAATGTTATCAGAGTTAGTAACATCCACACCTTGGATGCTCCTAGCAGTATCTGCGCTCATGAATAATGTTAAAGTAGGTGTGACTAGGAATGCCACATAAAAGATTTCTACAAGTGAGCTCGGTCACTGAGCTGTAAATTATATGCTCAAACCAATGCAAACCACAACATCTCCTGGACTCTTAGCCCTAAAGCCAAAAACTTCTTTTTCTGCTACACATAAAAGGCACACTAACCCAATGGGTTCTTTCAGCTCTTTTAAGATAAGCAAAGAACTGACCTTCTCTCAGTAATCTTCTTTGGCCTCTTCCAGCCTATCTTTACTACTATGCTCTCTGTTTCTTGTTTCACTCATTTACCAACAACTCCCTTCACCCTCAGCATTCCTGCTGGAAGGGGATGTTTAACTGTTGCAAGACTTTTTCCAGAACAGTTTCTGCTCATTGAAGCACTCTTGTGATGTTCAGTACTTCATCAAATCTATTTTTAAAATTTAAATCTAAAAGTATTTTTTTTTTTCCTCTCATTTCCCTTTTAGAAAGTTATTAATTTTGCTACTCCGGTTTAGTATAAAGATAGTAAGAAAGACATTAAAGATGGCAATCTTCCTCAGAGAAGTCAGGAGACTCAATTAGTATCATAAGACAGCCAGTTAATTTATCAAGACTTCACAGTCTCATAAAATTGTTCTGGAATTCCAACTCATCAGAAAATGTATTAAAATTGCCAAGAATACTTAAATGTTTCCTCCACCACTGAAGTCAGTAAGCACTGTGCCCAAAGACATTACACCCAAGAAGAGCAGAAAGAAAAAGTAAATGTTGAAGGGGAAAAAAAAATAGTCAGCACAGGACAAAGAAATACCAAACCAATAAAAGTCTGAGAAGAAAGGAGAAAAACTTTTTTACCATGTGAGGATAGCAAAGCTCACAGTGTATGAAATGGGAGAAAATGCAGAAGTTAAAAAGCCTGCGAGCCAAAAAGAAACGAAGGATGAAAATGGGTTATATTTTACCTGTAACAATTGCTTTAGTTTTTGCTTTTAACAAAAACTCCTTTTTCAGGTTTCCTAGAAAACACACACATCCTGGTGCAGCAAGATTTTCCCTCAAAGAACGAAAAAGGAAGCACCTCAGGCCTCTTTCCACATGATCTGTCCACAGCCACAGGATGAATCACTGGCAGGTCTGGAGACAGAAGTTACAGGTCCTGATTCCCACTTACTAATTCCAGGAGAGTTGGAGCATATTGAGTTGAGTTGAGTTATTACAAATTCATAACTTATTTTCATGAATGTAACATGGATTTCAGAAAACACAGAGCCTTTTTAAGAAAACATATTTAAAATACAGGTTCAGAAAACTCCAACGTTAAAATAATAAGCATAAAATCAATATCAAGGGTGCTACTGATGTAGGAAAAGGAGGTTATGAGGGAAGCAGATCTATTTCACAAGTCTTTTCTTGCCAGAAACAATGCAAATAATGTCACTACTTTGATATACCCAAATTAGTGGAGTGTGGGAAAAAAAATCATGCCCTGGTTTAGCAATTAGTGATAGTATTACCAATGGAAATATGATTTCAACCTTGACAGATGAGGATAGAAGAAAATAACTAAAATGGGGTTATCTAATTCTTTATTTTACTACATTTAAAATCACATTATTGCTATTGACTTGAAATTTTAAATATTTTAAATCTATTATTCGAGCAGTTGCATTACATAAAACATGAAAGAGATCAGGCCCTTACTACATATATTGCCACAATATTTTATCCACCAGCTATATTGTTACGTAATTTTACTGCAGAACGCACAATGAGCTATAAATGTTCCATTTAATTCTCCTAAATGTAAGAAAGTTTTTTCAAAAGAAGCCCTTTTTGCTAGTTAATTAAATTCAAAGGTTGTACCTTGGGAATGCAGCAAGAAGAAAGAATTTAAAAAAGGACAAGAATATTTTTTTTCTTTAAATGGAGGGTTTGCAGTCCAAACTCTATGCTAGTAAATTAGTAAATTGGAACACAATCATTTAAACACAGCCATAGAAGTCAAAAATAAGAAATTATGACTAACAAATGTGTAAAAGGAAAAAAAAAAAACAGAACAATTGGAGCAAATGTATGAAGTTTCACTTGGAAGACTGGAGCTGCTACAGAAAAAGGTTATGGTTAAGGAACTGTTTTTGCTAGTCCAGCCAAATCCTTTAAGGTGTAAACATATCACATTTATGCTAAAATATGTCATTTAGTTCTCATCATCAGAAAATTGCAACTTGCCTATACTTTCCTTCCTTCCTTCTCCCCAGCATGTCGGTTTTTCTGCCTGCAATAGCTCCACAGAAGAATCGTGGAGGTAAATTCAAATAATATCAACGGTTCACCAACAGCTGCCTTTGGCTGTGACTTCTTGCAAACAGCCCAAACTTCCACTAAAACTGACTTCCAATTAAACTGACTAAAAGAGCAGCAATGGATAAAAGAGGAGGGATGGATGCAAGGCTATAGTTGATGGCACAGGAGTATTACCCCAGCTGGTGAAGTCCCGCAGTGGGAAAACACAAGACCAAGACTACTATCAACAGAAGGAAAAGAAGTTTGCAAATGTGAAGCAAGATTTCTGTGTGTCAAAACCAGAGAAGCATGGTGGATAAGAGGAAAAAGAGAAGTAGCTGTATTTGGAAAAAATAACCCTATAAATCAACAATGAAGAAGACATTGGCAGGTAGTGAGCAAAAGGAACAAGGAAAAGGACAGCACTTGCTATGATAAAGAATGGTCTGGTGAGAAACATGATTAAGCCATAGCTGGAAAAGATTGCAGTCTCAAGAGGAACAGACAAAAAAAACCTAGTCCACATTTAATAACACCAAAAAGAGAACATTCCCTCAGGAGGTCTGAGGTACCCTCCAGACACGGCCACAAAAAGCCTGCCATCTGGATCCTGCTCACTGCTGTAGGCAGAAAGCACTCCAAATACAGTCCCCACCATTAGAAAAGAACAATCTTGAAACAAACCCACACCAATATCCTTAATTACATTCAATTAAAATATACAGTGTAACCCATAGCATAAATTTCACTACTAATCTTTAAATAAGTCGATGACCAGGAAAGCCTGGGGAGAAAGTCTCAGCCAAATTTAATCTTCTTAACATTACGTGGTCAGCACATAATTCAATAGCAGCAAAACCTGGAGAGAACGTAAAGATGGATACAACCCATCCAGGCCTTCAATTTTATCCTTGTATACAGACACAGAACTAATCTCTATGCATGAGAGTCTAACATATAAAAGATCATAGAAAGGAGCAACATAAGAACACAACCATCAAGCAAAACATTTGACACTGTCCTGCATGACACCCTAGTCTCCAAATTAGGAAGTCAGGGGTTCGATGAACGGACCACTCAGTGGATAAGGAACTGACTGGATAGCTGCACTCTGAGAAGGAGTTGAGAGTGCTCATGGATGAGAAGCTCAACATGAGCCAGCAGTGTGCGCTGGCAGCCCAGAAAGCCAACCGTATCCTGGGCTGCAGCAAAAGAAGTGTGGCCAGCAGGTCACGGGAGGTGATTCTCCCCGTCTGCTCTGCGCTTGTGAGTCCCCACCTGGAGTCCTGTGTCCAGCTCTGGAGTCCTCAACACAGAAAGGACATGGAACTGTTGGAACAGGTCNCCAATAACGCTGCTCCTCCAAAGAAACCGTGTGAGCACACATAAGTCACTGCAGTGATCTGTCTATTCCTGACCCAAAAGACCACCAAATGGATTGATTATGTCTAAGATCTGCACAATTTTTAGGACGTGGACCAGAATGAGCTGTATTGGTTGCAAAACAACAGTCAGATTTGGTCATACAGGTTTGGATATAAGAAGTCAAATATCTTAAACTTTCCCCCAAAATAACCCAACTTCTAGACTTCTAAGCCAGATCATTCATCACTACAGTTCATAAGCAATTTAAGAACTGTAAACTTATAACCCAGAATAAAAGTCTGATGTTTTTCCCCAGTGAGTCAGACGTTAATAAATAGGGTCATATCTTTGCTCACTTTAATTTCTGTGCTTTCATCCCAAAAGAATCACACAGTACAACCTCAATTAGCCCAACGCCACAGGGAGCACCAAAAAAATTTAATAATAACGGGTTTGGATAATCAAGAATTCAAACAACAGAGAGAATTTTCATTGTTATTAAGTTATTTGAGAACACGGTCATCTTTCACGTAATGGGTTCGGACCAAAAAGATCAAGGGCAAACTCCATTTCACTCTTCCTAAGTAAGACAGTGCAACCTTCTTCTTTGTAAACAGTTAGTGAGGTACTCGGATACCACGAGGCCCAGCAGCATTGCACAATACCCTTTACACGACATATATCACAAAATAAGGTACAAATGTTAGTACTGCATAAGATATTAATTCAGCATCTTTCTCTCCATTATCCAGAAACATGGAAAAAAGGATGGAGTTCATGGCGTTTAATGTCTTTCATCTGAAACTAAACACAAATAGGTGTCATAGCGGTTCACAAACGAGTATTCTGATACTTCCAGGTTGTGAAAAATACTTTGTAAACAGGGAAATGTTCTGCCTAGATAATATTATTCAGAGTGGCTGGTGTTACTGTTAAGTAACAATATGTCCTGGTTTGGAGTAAAACGAACTAATTTTCTGGTTTACAATTTTACTTTTTTAACTGGGCCTCTCCTAACTAACTAAACTCTGAAATTAACAGCACAGAAAACTGTTAACAGTTCAGAAAACTGTTCACTCTCCTGGCGATAAGACCTGATTACACAAGGAATGGTGTGCAGAGGCCCTTGCTTATACTTATTGCTAGAACAACCAAGGTCAGGTAATTAAATCATTTGCCCCGTTGGAGGGTCAGAAGCAGAAAAGTGTAGAGGAGTCCCACCTGCAGGGAGGAACAGAAAGGGCAGGTGACCCAAAACTGACCAACTGGGGAATTCCATCCCATCCACATCATGCTCAGTATGAAAGAGGAGGGATCAAAGGGTCAACTCTCTTTCTTAGATGGCCGATGTCCAAGAAGGACCCTGCCTGTTTGTCTGCCTTTGATCCTGATCCAAGTGTTCCTGACTCCAGAGCTGGAATCCAGCTCTTGTTGATCACTGAGTCCAGTCCGGGACCTTTCCTGATGCCTGTTGGTGACGTGGTCGTCATCCTGGGAGCTTGATACAGTTTTCATAGAATCATAGAATGGTTAGAGTTGGAAGGGACCTTAAAGATCATCAAGTTCCAATTTTGTATATACGGTATGTATTTCATTATTTTCTTCTTATTTTAATTTTAGTATTAATACTTCATTAAAGTAGTTTAGTTCATTCTAAACTCCTAAATCTCTCTTATCCCTTCCTCTCTTTTCTTTCTGGAGGGAGGAAGGGCCACCTGCCAAGCTGGTTTTGGTAAATTTGGCTGAAACCACGGCACAGTAACAAGGAGAAATGAAAGGGTGGGTGGTGCATCTCAAGACATCATTATTTTCATAGGCCCTAAACTCGACAGGCATGAGAGAGCTAACAAATAAGAAGTAATTTCAATGCATTCATATTTCAATTTCTGTATTACAGTGGGAATAGCTATATATCAAATAAGTGTCTGCATAACAGATGTCCAAGGCTTTATTTTATATTAAATCGATCATTAAAATTAACTACATTGTTTTCATAGAATTTATGCAAAATCCTGTATGTGAGCAAAGTTCTCATCTGAATGGCCACGTTTCTGCCTTTTTACAGAACAGGATCAACTGTTGCATCAGTAAGAGCAAAATACATCAGAAGTCAAATTAGCTGTGCAAAACAGTCACAACCACATGCATATTTCTAATTGTTTACATCTCGGCACTATGTTCTGAAGAGATTTGTTTTCTTTTTACAAATTTTATTCTTTCCATCAATGCCCTACACAAACTTTGGCTTAGACCACACGTATTTATGATCTTGCTTGTTCTGTGATCATTTTTAAGCTTTGTGTACAAGACCTTTCTTTGACACAAACACACAGTGTTCCTGACGACGAAACTATTTCTCCTGATATATTTCTGCTTGTGCAACAAGCTAGAACCTGCTTGTTGCAAATACTCAGCAATTCCAGTCTGCAGCTTAGCCAGATCGTTTCAGTCTCCTGTTTCTTATCACATCTACCCGACAACTGAACAGCAGAATAGAAACAGAATGTTAAAACGTAAATGAATTACTTAGGAGATTATCACGTCAGCTGAGTACAGCTCAGGCATATTTCAGGTAATTGCCAATTTTTTCCACTACTAATACTCCAGCTTTGGCAGTGGCCTTCCTTGTGGAATTTATTCGAGACAGCCATTTTGCAATACAGAGCAGTCTTATCATACCAGAGTACTGAAACACCCTGTTCTGGAAAGCAAACAAACCATGCAAACCACCAGGCCGTACTTCTGCCACTGTGCTACGGCTCTTCTGCAAAAGAACCATCTCACAAGATGATTTTTTTATTCCTCAGGGTCTTCCAAACTATTTTTGTGCCAGTTCAAAATTGCTTATAACTTCCTCTGTTATCACATATGGATAAATAAGGACGTCCTTTCCTAACGACCACATTAGCGCAGAGCTACTATAAGAAAAAATACACAATTTAAAAAACAAGTCAGAAAGGTCAGACTTCCAGTCTTTTCACACTGTGGGTTGTTTTGAAATAAGACATAGTCTTGATACGAACAAGTTCTGAAAAAAATAGACGAGAAGAAACTCATACCTGTTAAAACAATCCTTGTGTCTCCGTGCTGTAAAAACTTATCTCACAGATACTTAGTGCTCTGGTCGGTCGCTCAGATATACATTAAAATACCTGCCTGAGGGGTACCATACCACCTAATATATCAGAGGCTGAACATACAAGTTAGTATTTTTCTAATACAAATGGGAACTTACATAGGAAACTCGTACTCGCCGTCGGTGTACCAGCCCACAGCACTGCATGAAGAGGACGGCAGACAAAAATCAGTGATGCTTTTCAGCAACCTTTGGTCATCCCCGTCTCCTCCGAGACACTGTCCATCTCTCCTCACTTTCCAGCCCCAGGTGCAAGGAAACAGGTAGAAAGACAGTTCCCCTCCAGCTCCCAAAAACTGTTGTTTTAAATTATCTTGAAGACAGATGAAACTTACTTTCTTTGAGTAAATCAGTCTCTTCTGTTTCAGACGATTAAAAAGAAAAAATTTGCAGGGAAAAAAAAAATCAACAAAAACCCAGAGGCACGTCTTTATTTCCTCTCAGCATCCAGTTATTACAAAGCAAATTCCGTGTTCGTATACATCGGTTACTACATGTTGCGTGAGGTTTGTGTCGACCATCCTGAACTTAGGAAAGACAGAGATGTGACAGGATCTTTATACCTCAGACTACTGCAACACCCAGCTTCAAGAAGGTCTCTTGCTGCTGCCGCCACTGCTGCTGCTGTTGTTATTGCTGCTGCTGCTGTAACAGCCTTCCTCACAACGCACAGACCAGCAAGAGCATCCCTGCTTCAGCATTACCTCTGCTCTATCCTCAGCATCTCTGATTTGTTATTTATCCCTTCCCAACAGCCTGAAAAAAATGAGAGTCTAGACTTTAATTCACTCTGGATTCTCAAGACTACAGAACCACCCTCCAAAGAGTCAGATGCTTTGTCTGGCGCTACGTGTTTGACATGAATTGTAGGCAGGACTGCTGAGTGGCCTCACTACCTGACTCACATCAGAGCTCAGTCTCCTCTGCTGATACTGTTTACAAAAAGAACTTGAAAGAACATCAAAACCCAGAATACGCACTTAGACTTCGGGATTTACATCCCTTTTTTTTTTTTTTTTTTTTTTTTTTTTATTAACAAAATANTAAAACAATGACACAGCTAATTAAATACTTGGATAATTGAAACTTCTAAATAATGATTTTTGAAAAGATAAATATAATGAAAAATTATTGTCCTTAAAGCAATAAGAGGACACATCTGAAATCAGGTCAGATTAAATTAACCTGTTTATGATCACAGTTCGTCACTCTTACTGAGAGGGACTGAATATTCCAGTACTGATAAGGCTTAATAGCTATATTATATCTTAAAGTTAAATCCTTCGGTACTTTATGGCAGTGGTCTAAGAGTCTCAAATGTGCTCAGTACTGTACATCTCTGGTCAGATGAACAGATGATTCACTTATGTTTTTAACACCAATGAAAAATTAACTCTTTCACCACCAGCATTTTGTTAAAAACCAGGATACATAATATGCTTAAAATAGTAAAATAAGTGAACCAATACATTACTTTAAAAAGGTAGAGATAAAGGTACTTTTAAGCTTCATGACTGAGTTTATTATTAAAATCTGTAGTGAAAACATCCGAGATTAGACAAGATATTTCTACCTCATCTTTATTTAGGTTGTATGATGATGGAAAATGAAAGGATTAAACCCTCTCAAAAGGGTCAAGAAAAAGAACATGGTTCTCTTTAGAGATTAGTTTGGTTTCCAAGCTCGAAAGACAGGGCTCCAAAGAAAGCAAGTTCTCTGTGTTCAGGCAAAATGGTACTGGGTTCACAAACTGGTTGAGCAGTCAGGAAAGAGCTTTATTTCAATGGAAGGTAACAAAGGGTTGCCTATAGGAGCGGGAAGCCGTCTCCCTCTGTGCTGGAACTTACTAAGAGAATTAACCTTCACAAGCCCAAAGTCTGGCAACTACAACTCAATTTATGCACCTAACTCCTGCCAATTTCAAGTACATTTTTTTCACGTTCAACTTCCCTCTAAAAAAATATGTTAATTAATCAGCAGTGTTATCCATCGATTTGTCTTTGGTGACCAAAATGTACATTTAGACATTCAAATATCGCTAGCTTGAACAGTTTGGGTTTGGGAGTGGGTTTTTTTGGTAGATTTTTTTCCAGACCATCTAACAACTAGCAGCTCCTAAGGATACCAGTGGACTGACAGGTCATTCTAAGCCAAATGTGCCTGTGGAGTAATATCACAACTGCTAGTGAAGATATATCGCTGATAACTCCCTCTCAGCTGGACCTGCAGACGCTCTCAGCATTTTAAAAAAATATAATAAGACTAATATAATTAAAACCAGGAAATTCTGGACATAAGGACATAATCTATACACCTAAATCTAAGTTAGCTTTATTTTATGTCCTATATAGGTAATGATTTATGTTTATCAGAAGGACAGAAGTTGTTACTTCACAACAACACAAAAGGAAATGTCCTTGTAACAATTTCACAGTCCAAAAGCCAACCAATAAATAATGCAGACCATTCATCTCTTCAGATCGAGACTGTTCAAAGTTATTCTAATAATACCATTAATAAATGTAGCAATAATGACAACTAGAGGGAAGAAAAAATCATTTGAAAGTCAGGGCATATTGAATATTACCATTAAAAGAACCAACCACTTGATCAAAACAGCTAATCAAATAAACTAGAAAAAAACGTTATAGCTGTTGCATACACATGTGCATAGCTTTCTATATTCCCTCCTTATAATGAGTAGTTTGGATGCTTGGGGAAGATCCATACAGAAACTTAACAGCAGTATGAAAGCCATACTTTTTTTAAACGTTTGTGAAAATTATTTGGAAATCATAAATAATGTCGGTTTCACATAAGTGTTTCTTGCACTGGTAAGGCAAACAATATGAAAAAGTAGCAATTAATTTCAGAAGTTTCAATTGCTTCTCAAGAAGATAAATGCATCTATATTTCTAACTCTAACTCATCAAGACGACCTGTAGCAACCATGAGCACCCCTTACAATGCCAGTATCACAACTTTCACTCAAATTAACGTGCATCTACACTCACAAACAAAGATTTTACAATCCAATCATAAAATCTCTCCTTTCCTCATAGGGAGGAGAAGTTTTTGGTTATCTCTCTCATCTCCTACTCCCAAATTACTAAAATACTTTGTCACGACCATACTTTAAACAATTACCAAGGACATTTTTTTCAAAATTACTCTAAGTTGCTTTTTTATGGAAGCGTAAGGAGGGATGTATATTTTGGGGACAGAGGGGACAAGTATTTTCAAGTCAAACTGATCTGTAATTGAAATACAGTAAAATTTTACACTCTGCAAATATCACTTTGTTTACATCCCCATAGGATAACGCAGTGAATACAGAATCAGATGGTTTACATCTTTTATTAAATTTTCTTCAGCACACACACTGGATTTTACTTTCTTTTCTCTTCCACATTCTCGTTACCACATTTGTGATGTCCAGTGTTTATTGCATTCAAAGACAGAATGATGACTATTCAGGCAGCAAATTTTATCACTATCCTTCCTGCACTTTCTCAGCAGGCTCAGTGTTTAGGCAAACTGCAACACTCTAATGATTCTTGGCAAACCTGCAACCAAACACCCCCTTAACATTGTCACTCTAATAAAAAGCTTCCATTAAATTGAAGGTGTAACAAGGCACCCAAGAACAACTGAAAATCGGAAAAATCTCACTGAAAGACAGAATACTTCCAAGCCATCAAAAGGTATTTTTTCCATGCTTTAACAGTGGGAGGAGAGGAACCCACACAAAAAAGCTCTATGAACACAGTAATTCTTCTAATTTCATATTTCTTGTGATATATTTTTGAAATTAACTTTTAGTTAGCCATTATCTTTAAGACAGTATCATGGTTAATGTCCTCAGTGAACAATTTTCTCTCTGCACACAGGGCAAAATCAAAGCATCTTCTCACATATAAAATAGTATTCAAAACATTGGTACAGACACTTGGGGAGCAAGATGAAACAGTGACACAGTGGTGACAAATATAGCTACAGGTACAATAAGCAAGAGTAAACTTTCAAAGTGTTTTGAATTAATCAGTGAGTTTGATTTTCAAATATTTAGAGGCAGCTTCTCCAATACTGAAACAGCATGCAAGAAAGGATAAGTTTTTATCTGAAATTAATGAACAGGCTGGCATAACGGCTCAATAGGAATGATCCCTTAGAGGGTAAATGAGTGATATAGCTATTCGTATTCTCCTCAAGTGCTTCATTTCACGGGTTATATAAACTGAAAGGTGGGAAAAGACAAAGAGGCTGTCAGAAAATTGTTATTGTTTACGTTGATTGGCTTTCTCAGCTAACCAGCAGTATCTGGGTAAAGCCTCTGCCAGCATACAGTCACCCAAAGCTCATGGCCAGAACTTCCATAATCTGATCAAGTGACTGCCCAGAGCTAATGAGATGGATCTGAAGTTTTCAGTGCCAGCAAGCTCAAGGCACAGCTGCCCCAGCTACCTCAAATGGCATCACATCCATTCCAAATGAGAGCAATGATAGAATAAAACCACGCTGAATCCTTTCTCTAGGTGAAGAAAAACAACAAAAGACACAATGCCCCCTCAAAACAGAGACCCCACCTGGAGTACTGTGTTCAGTTCTGGAGTCCTCAACATAGAAAGGACATGGAACTGTTGGAACAGGTCCAGCGCAGGGCCACCAAGATGATTAGAGGGATGGAGCACCTCTCCTATGAAGACAGGGTGAGAGAGCTGGGACTGTTCAGCCTGGAAAAGAGAAGGCTACGGGGAGACCTGATAGCAGCCTTCCAGGATCTGAAGGGAGCCTACAGGAGAGCTGGGGAGGGTCTCTTTATCAGGAAGTCTAGTGACAGGACGAGGGGTAATGGTTTTAAATTGGAAGAGGGGAGATTTAGATTAGATCTTCGGAAGAAGTTCTTTACTGTGAGGGTGGTGAGGCACTGGAACAGGTTGCCCAGGGAAGTTGTTGATGCCCCATCCCTGGAAGTGTTTAAGGCCAGGCTGGATGGGGCTTTGAGCAACCTACTCTAGGGAGAGGTGTCCCTGCCCATGGCAGGGGGGTTGGAACTTGATGATCTTTAAGGTCCCTTCCAACTCTAACCATTCTATGATTCTATGAACAAGTCAGAGAAAAATGACTGTCCACCCTAATGCTACCTTCACATTCCTTTACAGATAAGCTCCATTAAATTATTATTTCAATTTATTGACAGAATCACAGAATTGTTGCTGGAGATCGAGTCCAACCCCCTGTTCAGAACAGGTTTAACTATCGCAAGTTGCTGAGGGTCATGTCCAGGCAAGTTTCAAATTATCTCCCGTGATTGAGACTCCATAACCTCCCTGGGCAACCTGTCAAAATGTTTCACCATTCCCACATAAAAAAAAATTTTTGCTATGTTTAATTGTAAATGCCTATATTTCAATTTATGCCCACTGCCTCCTGTCATGGGGCACCACTGAGAAGAATCTAGCTCCATCTTTACTCTCTCCATTCAGGTAGTTATACAAATGGAAAAGATCCCTTGGTTGCCTCTCCTCCTCCAGCTGGAGTCCCAGCAAGCCCTCCCAGCTTCTCCTCAGAACTGGTTATGATATTATTTAGTCCATTTTGTCTATGGGGATGTCCTGGGAAACAGCTTGGAAAACCTTGCAGAGCCAAGAATAACAGCATCCACTCTTCTCCCCTTCTAAGCCAATCTTCTCACCATAAAAGGATGTCAAGCTGGTCAAGTCTCATTTGCCCTTTGTAAATCTACGCTGACTACTCCCAAGCACCTGCTTGTCCTTCATATGTTTAATAAAGGTTTCCAAGTAGAATTACACCATCACTTTAACAGGGATCAAGGTAAGGCTGATCAGCCTCTAGTTCCGCAGACCCTCCTTCTCATCCTTTGTGATGACCGTGGTTATATTTGCTGTCTTCCAATCCTCATACACTTTCCCCAATCACTATGACCCTTTAGAAGATTATTAAGAGCTATTTTTCTAGCTTAGTGGTACGGATGCTTTCTGTAAACCACTGCTCCTCAGAAAGGCCTCTCCTCCTTTTAAAACACAGAAATATTTAGATCTGATTTTTTCAATTGCATCATAACACCTTCATTGTAAGTACTTGAATAGATTCCCAAAGCAAATGAAACATTTTGATTTACGTTTAACTATAATTATTCTTCTAAAGCTTTTTAGGCCCACTTCCTAGTAGTTTGTCTGAGTCAGTGTTTATGAAATAATGTATTATTTTTAGCTAAAGGTTTTTGGCATATTAGTTGTTAAATAGATTAATCTAGTCAGTACCATTTAACATTCTTTCCATGCACCACTTCAGAGAAACTAATTTGAGATATTTTAAGCCACTCAGTTATCTACAAATAAAGCATTTTAAGCATCCATGCAACGCTGTATAAGGGATCTACAGTGACAGAGAAATTATGACAAAAACATCTCAGACTCTTTGGCAGAATAAGCTGTTTCTGAATCTCTTGGTTTTGTGAACCATACAGAACGTGATACGGTCCCTCCACTTCAAAAATCAAACCAAAACCTTATTTTGCATATCAAGTTGATGGTAAAAACCTATATGAGATTCTCAAAAACAGTCCAACTTTTACAAAGTGTTTAGTTAGGAAATAACCTAAAGAATGTGACCTCTCTAATGGCATCATCTTTGTCCACGTGACATTTTACTGATCATGCGCTGTGCTCCTTGCCTCCCAAGGCTTTTCGAAAACCTACTTTGATGTCCAATTAATCCACTACTTGAAAAAGCACAATGACATTCTCTGCAGTCAGCTGCTTTTTTAGTAGTATTCTAAATGGATAACTCTACTGTATCATCCATATATAATCTGCGTTCTCCAGGAAAAAATAAGTAACTAATTTTAGTATAAAAAATATGCAATACTAGCTCAAGACTTCTGCATTCATTTAACATTCTTAAATAATAGTTTGCTGATTTAATCACTTGCAATGAGCTTCTGCCAACTACGGCTCCCAGCTTCCTGTCTTCCACCAGAAATGAATGTTGTTGACTTTTTATTAAAGTTATAAACGTCCTCTTCTCTGCCAGTCTTTCTCTGGAAAAGAATAATAGTGCTAAGGAGTCTTCATTTTCATGAAATTCTGCAATTTTCCAGCACTGGCAGTACCACAGACTCTACTGGGGAAGACAGGCCTTGACAAATTCCACGACAGCAGATACGTAAACTGAAAGAAAAGCAAATAGTCAGAAATATCTAACCTCTGACAAAACCAGGAGAACAAGGGACCTCATAAAGCTGATGGGTTCTCTCATACCCTCTCTAACTAGCATTATTTCTAACTACAGTTAGAGATAGACTACTGTGCTAGATGGACCACCACTCTGGTGCAAGAGGAGATTCTATGTGATCTGTTACTCAAGCTACTTCAGGTATTTGACCACACCTGTTTCTAGGTGGTATCCTCTCTTCTTTCCTCCGGTTTCTCTACTATCTTACTGTTTTCCCCTGAGAACTCTAATTCTTAGGTATATCCTGCACCGGTTCAGGTCATGTCATGCATATACAGATAGTATCAGAAATCTCATTAGCAAAGCACATTTGGCAGCTTCTACACCTAGTCATCTTTGTTTTCTCCTTCAATGTTGTCCTGGTTGACAAATGTGAAGGTCATCTCTAATGCCATCTCAGACAATATCAAGCACCTCTCCCTAGTCCTCATCTCAAAAGTCACAGACTCATTTGTTTCTCGTTAAAAATGAAGTCTGCACAAGCTCCTCCTCTTTTTTTTTTTTTTTTCCTGTTCCTATGTTTACTCACTCCTGTACTTAGAGATTTATTGAATATATTCCAACAGTTAAATAATTTGCTGTATTGAACCTGGTAATATGAACGCTGTGACAACATTAAAGATATGTTCCATGTTATTTT
Source organism: Thinocorus orbignyianus (assembly GCA_013400375.1). Lineage (NCBI taxonomy): Eukaryota > Metazoa > Chordata > Aves > Ciconiiformes > Thinocoridae > Thinocorus > Thinocorus orbignyianus. The sequence goes on from VXBW01002560.1 coordinate 192,547, forward strand.
CATCTCTTATTTTATGCAGAATGCTCTCTAGGCCTTATTTTGATCAAGACATATGAAGGCCTTTCCCATAGGTTTTTAGATGAAGTTTCTTAGGGAACAAAGATCTATATAATTGTGTGATCCTTCCTTTCACTCAGCAGACCCTCCTCCCTTTCACCACCTCATCAGCTTCTTCAGCAGCCAGTCAATTTAATTCAAACAGTGGAAGTTTCAAGGACATACTGTTTTTACAGGCTTGGTAAGTACTGGAAGATGGGTAAAATAAGAGACACCCAAATGCCTGATAATTACAAAATCATACTAAATTATAAACAAGTGTCACATGCTCTGCTGGGCCAATTATACTCTGTCTTGCCTATATATCTGGGAAATCATCACACATACAACTTTGAATCAGTCACAGCACATGCTGTCACTTGTCTAGAAAGAATTATTGTCATTGGCATATATAAAAAAAAGAAAAGGACATATAACAAAATAAAATCAAGCTTCTGTATCTCTGCTGCTCAGAGAACAGCTGCTATTTTCCTTTGGAACCTAAAAGAGATTGAAACTTCCTTATAACATTTTCCAATATTAAAAATCACTGTTCATTTCAAGTGTACGTGTTATAGATAGAGATCCTTTTTTCTCGTTGAAAGAACTATTTTTTCCTCAACTTCTCTCTTTCAATTTAGTGAAAATGTATTAGACAAGGTGAGGCCGAACCATTTGAGGCACAAAAAAAAAAAAAAAAATGGTAATGCTTCTATATAAGAAAACCCAAGAAAGATAGGAAAAGAAAATTACATACAAATGACAAGCTGGGGAGATGCCTTACCTGTGGTTTGGTGTAGCCCAGAGAGGAGACGGCAGCTGGACTACTGCCCATAGGTTTTTAGGGTTGCCCCACACATTTCTTGTCTAATGCAGTTGTTGATAGCATGTATGTGATCAAAGTATATGGGAGACTGAGGAAACAGCCGTTGTAGAGTTCCTATTTCAATTGCATTTTGCAGAAATAAAGGTAATATGACACAGAAAGTTAAAATTTAGGCCCGTATCAATTTCTATTTCTTTTTGATCTAGTTCTGCATCAGAACTAGAAGCAAGTGGAAGTGATGAGAACAATACTTATACAGTCTCTTATTACTCCTACTAAGGACTCAGCAGCCTACAAAGGCACCTATAAAATATACTAGAAGCAAAAGCACTGCAAATCCAGGTTTCTCCTGTCTCTTGTGTTGTAGAGATGATGTCTGAAGACGGATGATTTATTTTATATATGCTAATATATATATTAGAGGAAAAACAGTCTGTAGTACACACAAGCAGAGACTTAAATTTACATCTTTTCATTACAGTTTTAAACAGGGCTTACAGGTTTTTTTCTTCTGATTCTATTATGAGGATATTATTTTCTTTAAAAAATGAATTGTCTAGTATTAAACTCCTCCATACTTGCAGTCACTCATTTACTAAGCTTTTAAGCAACATTAGAAGATAAAGTGCTTATTTGCATAAGCCTATTATGAACGGCTTCAGTTGCATCTGAAAATTATGCCAACTCAAAAAAATCATAGATTATTCAATGCAAAGGCAAAAATACAGCAGTACTATGCTGTATGACTTTAAAAAAAAATAATATCAAAATGAACCGTTTAATTGCAGCCGCTAGGTGGCAAAGTTGGCCAAAGAACAATTACAAGTAACTAAATAATAATTTGAAACTTTGAATCTTTCTATTTGAATGTAAGAGTTCATTAAAAAAAGTCACAGAATATAAAAAAGTGAAAAAATAATAAAAAATTCAGTAATCATAAATATATTTTATTATGTTATCTGTAAATATTAAACTGCTCCATCTATCAAAATTCTTAAAATACTGATGGTATTTTATAAAAATATTTTTAGCAAATTATTTTGAAATCACATGGAGAAATCACTGCATTAGGCAACAATAAAAATTCTGAATACAGATTTTAAGCTTAGTAAATACTACCTACGAACACATACACTATCTTCTGACTTGACATCAGGCACAGTAACGCTATCTTTTGACTACAGAGGACACAGTACTCCTTATGTTTCTTGACATAAAAGCTTCTTTTCTTCCTCTCAAATCAGCACAGTCAAGCTCTCCATATAGTTAAATTCCAGGAAATACTTTAGAAAGCCTTTAACCTTTTATTGCAGTACTTCCTTCTCCTTAACCTTCTCTTGAGAGTTTTGATTTCTTTCTCTTTATTTCAGCACATCTGCTTGTTGAATCATGCTTCAAGTTAAATTCCAAGCTATCTACTATATATATTTACACATTGCAACGTACTGGAATTAGGGGTACCTGCAATGCAGTAACAGTACACAAAATCCACTGTATTAGTTGATCCACAAACTCTCTGCAAATATCCTACAGAATAAACCCCATCCCACTTATAGGGGCACACATTAAAATAAGGAGTTTGGAAGAGCTTTCCTGTCTCACTGTCCCCACAGAACTACAAAGCCATCACTTAATAAACATTGACTCCCAATATTAGTACCTCCCTTTTCCAAAAATGTTCATGGATCAAAAGCATGAATTGACCAAAGAGTGAAGGACGAGAGGAGGATCCTGAATTGTTTTCTCACACTTCATCAGACAAATCTTCTAGTTCAAAACAGAGGCATGGTGAACACCACAGGCAAGGGCATTTGACTTGACAATATATCCAGTCATAAAATCCTAAAGTTACTATAGCTAGTGGGTAATGGTAAGCTCTTGGCATATTCAGCTCAAGCTCTTTAAAAGCATCTGGGGCTTTTAAAGCATCGCATTATCAAGGGAGAGAGACTGGAGAGGAGGAGTGCTGGCATCAAAGGGAAGTCAACCACTGCAGATACTAAATGCTTGATCATATTCTTTACAGTAAGGGGAGGAAGAGAGCTAATGCTGTTAGAGCTAAAAGCTATTTGGTTTGCATTTTCTTTTAAGTGAAAGTCAACAAAAAACATCACACTCAGAACGAGGAGGAAAGAAAACAGAATAAACCAGACTGAGAACGAGTCATTGCAAAGCAATGCGCACTGCCCATCTGGAAAGTTACCAGCCACACGCAGTAGACGTGGAATGTATTTTTGCCCAGTAGCATCAACTCCCATTCCTAGATGTGTGTCATTTAACATGTCAGTAAATACAGACAATTTTAACTAAAAATAAGAAAATTATTTTTTACACTGAGGATGGTCAAGCTCTGTAACAGGTTGCCCAGAGAGGATGTGCAGTTTCCATCCTTAGATATGCTCAAAACCCCTCTGGACACAGCCCTGAATAACCTGCTTTAATTGAGCCTGCTCTGAATGGAGGGTTGGACTTACAGAACCACGGAACGGTTCAGGTTGGAACGGACATTAGAGATCATCAAGCTCCAATCCACCCACCCTGGGCAGGGACACCTCCCACTAGACCAGGATCAAAGCCCCATCCAGCCTGGCTTTGAACACTTCCAGGGATGGGGCATCCACAGCATCTCTGGGCAACCTGTTCCAGCGCCTCACCACCCTCACACTAAATAATTCCTTCAATATCTAAACTAAATCTCCCCTCTTTCAGTTTAAAACTTTTACCCCTCATCCTATTGCTCCACTCCCTGATAAAAAGTCCCTCCCCATCTCTCCTGTAGGCCCCCTTTAGATACAGAAAGGCCGCTATAAGGTCTCCTCGGAGCCTTCTCCTCTCCAGGCTAGATGATCTTGAGTGGTGCTGTCACACCTCAAATGTTCTGGGATTCTACAAACAGTGGATACAAAAAATTTTGCAGAATTTGGACCAAACTTAACTTGCAGCAGTCTTGTTTTTTAAAGAAAGAATTGACAATCTCCATTTCTTTTATTACTTCTCAGCATTTAGAAAACAATGGGAAAGCAATGTTCTGCTAGCTATGCATTTTAAATAATAAGCAAGGGCATAACCAGTTTAATTTTTATTGAAAAGAAGTCTGGCTCTCTAAATCCCAATTATTAACTGAAGAAGAAATGTATTCAAAAGACAATTACACAATGCTTTACAATTGTTTTGTCAAGTTTTTATAGCTATTAAGATGATGCTGGAGAGTTTCAAGAGTGTGCTGCTACAAAAAAGTAAACATAAGCCACAATGTTAAAAAAGAACACAACACACAACAAAGCTTTCCTTCTACAGTAGTTTCAGTATCTTCCATATCCTTCTTCAAGTACTTAATTACCAAAGATTTTTGACTTTTGGAAAAGAGCTTTCTAATATATTTCTACTGAATTATTTGTTACTGATAGGCGAACCATAACATAAGGAACAGAGAAGTTCAAATGCAAAATGAAACACATTTCTTAGAGATTCAGAGCACTCCATGAAATTCCCTGGTCTTTTTTCTTACAAAACAAAAAACACTATTTTTTTTTTTAATATATATATATGACAGTTGCTTTAAAATAAACTTTTCCTAGAAAAATAAACAGAATCTAGTATGGTAGTATAGCAGTCACTGCAATATGAGCTGGATTTTCTGGAGATGATGGGCAATATTTCACTATTTCCAATCAAACAGAAGAAAGCAAGAAATACTTTTGTAGTCTGGCTCTCCAATAATATATAACTTATTTCTCCCCTCTACGTACTGGGCTCACTTGTCTGTTTTTATAGTATTTCACTGAAGGGCAGAATCTCAGCAAATATTCATTTCTGACAGATTTACTTAAATAAGTAGCCAAACTAAAATAAACTCTAGTTTCTGTAGGAAACACTGAGGGATAAACACTACTACCATTAATCTGAAGTCACACAGGGCCTCAATTTTGAGACAAAAAGTCTTAGAAACTGAAGCTAAACAGCTTTGAATATATTTTTAAATAGCAAAATAAATCCTGTTTTATCATTAAAATTTCAGCACACTTCATTAAAGTCATTCAAAACATTCTTCTCCAACCTGACCCAAACCTCAAAAGCGTGACTGTGTTAGGTAAGTGATGCAAACCACATTTTACCACCAGTTCTGCACCACCCTTTGGGCTTGGCCACTTTATGGGAGGATGAGGGTTTGTCGACCCTTGGCTCCACAGGGAAAGCCCAGGAGCCCTTGAACTCCAAGGCCAGGCCTGTAAGGTAGGAAATAAAGACAGAGAGAGCAAACCACAAGGTACACCTCTGTCACATATCGGGCTCTGCCAAAACAAAGGCTTCCAAAATTCACATTTTTCAGACAAAACCCAATTGAATCAGGAGGCCCCGAGCTTACATTCAAGCAAACATATGCAATGAAACCAACCCAGCTACATGGATGCCATGGAAATGTCCCAATGGTTGTGCCAAGCGTGCTTGTCTGGGGTTGGCAGTGTCCCCACAGCCCACAGCGATTCCACCAGAGTCTCTGGTGGCTGCAGATTTAGGGAGCAGAAAAAGAGAGGAGAAAGAAGGATACCCTGTTGCTGGTGACCTGTGAGGAATTTTAAGGGAGAACTGGTTGAAAAGCAGGAGAAGGAGAAGAGGCAATGCTCAGAGTGTACCAGTATGCAGCAGTGAAGCTTGGACTGGCTTCATAGTGGAGCAGGGTAACCTGGGCAACTCAGATGGAAACAGATTGATTATTTGTTTATTTGCTGTAAAGGTTTTCAATAATTTCTCCCCATTTTATTTTGGGCACTTCCAAAGCAACTCAAACTAAGCTCTTTAGTGTCCAAAAAAGGCTGCAGCGTCTGAATGAACAAGAATTTCCAGATGGCATGTCTCGTGAACTTAAATAAGATATCCCTGGGGTATTAAGTAATGAAATTTCTACTTCCTCCAGCTACTTGTTGCCTGGAAGAATTCAGATGGCACCAAAGCATTTCACTGGAAATGAAAACATTTTAAATCTTGCAGCCCTAGTTCACTTGAAACCTGATGCAGTATCAGGAAGCTCTTGTCTCCCAAGACAGATTGCCTACATCATAACTTAAAACTGACTCATCTTAGCTTCTCTGTTTGTACAGTATACCATCGTGATAACAGCACAACCCGAAGTTCAAACAGACTGGAATGAGAGATGAGTGTAGGTTTCACAATTGTGTAATATATATATATTGAGGCAAATACAGCACACTATTGTGAAACGCAGCTATACCTTCTTTTTTTTTTTCTCCTAGAGACTTAATTAAGTCCAAAATTATTACTATTTGCCAATAAAAGTATGATATAGGAAACAAGATGCAGTGCTATACTTTTACATTGCCTTCTAGACGCCACTTGAAATCTGGAAACAAAGATAATGCTAGACATGAAGTGATGACTGAAATAACAGAAAAAGAACAGCTCCATTCTGAGAAGGAATGAAAGAAAATAACTAAAAAGATGACAGGAGTCAAAAGATATTCTGGAAAAAATCATTTTTGGACTGCTACATATTAAGAAATCAAATTGGGTTCCAGTAAAAAGAAAAAAAATCAAGATTGTTTACACAGACATGAACAGTTCAGGAAGTGTAATATTAATATGTAATAAATTAACCTTTCATTTGATCTATAATGAAATGTTAAGTTTCTGAAAATATTCTTACACTACTTAATTTGTTTCCCTTTTTTTAATCTTTTTTTTTTTTTTTTTTTAATAATAACGATCAATCTTGAAAACAAAAGCACTGTTTCAAAGCCAGAACTTAAACTGTATTTCACCAACTTTAGTAAATTATATTTTATAGTTTAATGTTCCAGAGAGCCCTGCTAACAGCCAACCCAACACTTCCCCCCATCCAACCTCCTCTTCAGGTAAAGGCAAGGATCAGCATCAGCATTGATAATGAACAGACACAGGCCCCTTCTTGCACCCTCCAACAGTCCAGCCTGGATGCTAAGTGGCCACCAGGGCAATGGAAAAACTGGGTACAGGAGACATGTCCTCCTGACCAGTCCCAGGCACTGCCATGCCCCTGCTAACATCTGCAGCAGGATCTCCAGAATCGGGGTCTGCTCCTGGAGCAGATAACCCAGTTTGCCCCACTGTAAATTATCTCTGTAAGAAGGCTTGGGGTGGCTCAAGAACTTCTTATTTCGACCTATTAAACACCACCACAGAGTGTGGTCATCAGTGGATGAAAACCAACAAACAGGCCAGCATGTCCTTTCACCCTACTACGGAACATACGAGTGCTGAGAATGCAGATCTGGTATTTCCATCTCAACTTTGTAAAAGTCAAAAGAGAACAAATCTTCATGCAAAAAGATGTGGCACTATCCTCTCCAATCTCTCACCTACTCTTCACAATGCATAAAAATCTTAACTGCTGCTCATTTAGGAAGGTCTATCCTTATTTAAGGACAATCTCTTCCATAAGTGTATGCTATAGCTCTTTTAAAAAAATCAATACAGTACTTCAGTTCCTTTCATCATGGCTCTGCCATGTCACTACAAGCAGTTACATGAACTTTGCCTTCTCCCATCCCTTGACATCATTCATTGTTTTTAGGAGTTCTCATCTCTACAAACGAGATGATTGTCATAGCCTTGTGAGAATTTCCTTCAAATATTGCAGAGGGCAAAAGTTAGGTATCACCTAACTGCATGCAATACTTAATACATTTTGGAAATTGGACTAAAAGCAAAATAGGACTAAAAGACAAAAATAATTTTCTATTATCTATTTATTATCTATTTCCAGTCTTACATCCTCACTGCTTTTTTCACAGAGGATTCAAAGTACAGTTTACCTCATCTCCAAATGGTTTATTTAGACTATATCCGCATCTTGCTTTGGTTATGACAGAGGGAATAAATGATATCAACAAAGAGTGCAGCAGAATTCAGATCAATTGTGGATGTGTTCCACCAGATATACTAAGCCTTGACAGCTGATGGCAGGTTGACCACCACTGTCATATACCAAGTGCTTAGCCCTTGGCAAGTACCAACTTGGTTTCATTCTGTGAATGAAATTATTCAGAAGGATTTGCCTCAAATTCTCTTTGTCCATGATCACAGACCCAGGAAAGCTTGTACATCTTATGCTTAGTAAGGATAACAGCTTGTCCACATTGTGCCACCAGTACTCAACAAGTTAATGAACTTATTTTGGAAAAATCAGACATTAAAACATCATAATATTCAGAAAAGGAATTCATAAAATATTTTAAAACTATTCAGAAATTATTTTAAAACATTTTTATACCAGTGATTGAAAACATTTCTCAATTCATAGCTATTTTTCCTTTGAAACACAACTTTGGTTCCTAAAGGGACTACCAATAATCAGTATTAAAATTGTTGGGTTTATATATCTACATGTTCTCATAACTATTTTATAGTGAGCAGATTCCAAAGGTACTATAAGAAAACAAAGTTAGAGACTGAAATCTACATGTTAATACACTCCCTGATCTTCAGAGAAGTAAGCAGGGAGATAGGAAGAAAGAGTCCAACACATCTTCCATGTTTTGAGCAGCCTGACACCTTAGCAGGGTAGATGGAAAGAGGACATGCCTCACACTAAATTGTCTCTTGCCTCGGCAGAATTAAAGACAGAAGTGACAGCGTTAAGAAGCAGCAATCGGGTCCAGGCTGAACAGAGAGACTTGGCTCATGAAAAAGAAAGTAATTTCTCAACACAGACCTACATCTTGGGATAACCAAGAACATCCCTTGCCATCAATGACTCATGGAGATGTGTATCCGTTACACCATTTGCAGATGTCATGTTGTTGGCATTGCATTCGTCATAACATAGCAACCACCCAGCACCACACCAGCTTTCAAGCTCACCAACAGGCTTATCTTTTCAGTACCCAACTACCTTGACAGAGACTAGAGAAAATCAACTCAGAATTACAATTCCAGTCCTGAAGCACTTTTTTTCCTGTTCTCCTTTCCCCTTCAGATGGCATGGGTTTTTTTTTTCTCCAAGGGAAATGATAGCTGCAGCAATTAACGATATTCACACTATAGGAAACCATTTTATACAGCTGCTGCCACACACACAATAGGCACAGAATGGTTTTGGCACCAAACAAAGGAGGAGACAGTTTTCTCTTGAATGAAGAAATTAGTTGTCAAACACAATTACAGACTTACTGTCTGAATTTATATTGTGCTCCATCGAATCATGTACATCTAATTGTCACTAGGAATCTCAACAGTATATTCACAGTTTTTGTTAAAATACATCAAAGTGAGTTTTGCTTCCTACAAGTTTGTTTTGTAATTTAGTTCTGTCTGCTGTATCTTACACAAATGGTGGGGATGTTAAAGTTTGCCCAAAGTGACTCCTGAATTTTGGAATAAAACAAGAAGATATTTTTTTCTTTCCCTTTCTTGAAGGGAAAAGTATAATTTTTCCCTTTTCTTTCATTAAAGAAAAAAAAATCTTAGCTTAATCTGGTCTACTTTTCAGTTTCTAAAATGTGAATTTAGATGTAACATTTGTAATACCTGATAATTTTCATCGCTCCTGATTGTGTGAAGTACTTCACAGAACTCAAACAGAGCAAAGTATGTGTTCTGAAGAGATTACAAAGTAATTTTCTAAAGCATCAGAAAGAGGAAAGAAAAGTGTGAGGAGAGAAGACGTTAGTCCAGTCAACAAGAATTCTATTACTAAGAATACCTAAAACACGTTAGTTGACAAAACAATGAAAGGATTTTTAGTTAATATTCATAGCACGCTGAGCCATTAAAGTCAGATCAACTCAGAAAAAAAAAAAAAATGGTGGATTTAGATCTACAACCATTTTCAGCAAAGAAGCAATAAACGTGTGATTTCAGGAGAATCATAGAATCATAGAATGGTTAGAGTTGGAAGGGACCTTAGAGATCATCAAGTTCCAACCCCCCTGCCATGGGCAGGGACACCTCTCCCNCAGAACTGAACACAGGACTCCAGGTGGGGTCTCACAAGCGCAGAGTAGAGGGGGAGAATCACCTCCCGTGACCTGCTGCTCACACTTCTTTTGATGCAACCCAGGATACGGTTGGCTTTCTGGGCTGCCAGCGCACACTGCCGGCTCATGTGGAGCTTCTCATCCAGGAGCACTCCCAAGTCCTTCTCCTCAGGGCTGCTCTCCAGCCATTCTCTGCCCAACCTGTATTTGTGCCTGGGATTGCCACGTCCCAGGTGTAGGACTCTGCACTTGGCTTGGTTAAACTTCATGCCATTTGCATTAGCCCACCTCTCCAGCCTGTCCAGGTCCCTCTGGATGGCATCTCTTCCCTCCAGCCTGTCAACCGTGCCACCAAGCTTGGTGTCATTGGCAAACTTGCTGAGGGTGAACAGTATAGAAACACAGAAGCTTCATTCCACTTCGCCTCAACTCTTCGACAGAGAAATTTTCACTTTTCGAAATACAAGTATACACAATATATATGCCACTTTCGCTTTTCTACTGAAACAAATACATAAAAAAACCCCTACCTCCACAGTTAATCTAAAGCACTATTACATCAAGTACCAAATGTCTCTTAAACAGGAAAAAATATATATATATTTCTGCACCACTGGCAATATTTTGCCTACAATAAACCTAAACCCTAGACCTAAACCCTAAGACTCACAAATCACGCTGGCATGATTTTGTAGTTTTGCTTTTAAGGTGCTATTTTGAGTCTAACCTTTTTTTAAGGAGGCAAAAAAATTACAAATGTTATTTCCATGCTAACTTACAGCCAGACACTAGATGTCTATCCCTGAAATAGCACCAACAAGCTCTTGCTCTTACTCTACAGTGACATCCTGCAGTCCTACTCCAACTTCACAGGTTTTCACAAGCAAGTGCAGTTCATCCCAACTAAACAAGCCAGAAATGTCTCACTATTGCTACAGAGAGATTAAAAGAGTTAGAAATACAGCTAGAAACTGAGCAGCCTTCTTTAGAGTATAAAGGAGATCTCTCTAGTAAACAGTCTTGCACGTAAATTATAACGACTATGCTTTTAAAAAAAAATATATGATTTTTTTTTTATTATTTAGGCATTTTTACAGGTCACTTCAGACCAAAATAATTCAAACAGGCAAAACCTTTAAGAAACAAATGAAAAATACTTCATCTGTAACTAAAGGCTATCTAGTAATACTCAAAATTACCAAGACATGCCTCAAATAATGTAGTCAATTGCATTCCAGTCAGGAACTGAAATTCATTTATGCCACCATGGTGCCAGTAACATTTCCTGCTCAAGGACACATTACATGCAACTTGGTAATCAACTGCAACTTCTAATGGTTACTATGAGTTTTCTGTTTCCTTTAGACAACAGTGATAGTAAGAAGCAAGTTCATCTGGAGTTGCAAAATAAAAACTTCAAGTTTTAATTACAAGCTCTGGATTACATTATATAAAATAACAGATGAGCATGATCTAATTTAAACTTCCTTCAAAGAAAAAAAGGATTCTATTTCTACGTGCTAATGCATCCATCTGCACACCTACCTTCAATACCATCCACACGGGCAAATATTTTAAGACAAAGATTGATTTTGGAAAGAGCCCAAACCATAAACACAGTCCAGTAGTCTTAATAGTGTCCTTTAAAAGACAACCACTTAAAATGAGAAAATTAATATACCCTGATGTTTCCAGATGTCAGATGCTCAATGCATCCTGGTCGACCAGGTTCAATTATTTAGATTAGCGGTATTCCGTTTTCATTAGCTCACACACAACAGTAACAACAAAAAGAATGAATAAGACACAAAACATATTTTACATTTCAATTTTGACTATTACAGCAGCAGCTTCAGACAGCTTTTCGCAATGCTGTAGTGTCTTGGGTGATTTAATTTTTAATTAAGCAGACTATTTCAGCAAGAATTTAACTTTTAATATGAAGAATTACACTGAAACTTCCATCTATTTTACTGTTAGAGGGTCAGCAATACAGAATGGGCTCATTAATGGCATTTATACTCTCCTTTGTAAGTATTAATAATGTATTACAACTGTGAAAATCCACATTACGAGAATACAACAGGGTCCAAACCCATGATCCATACAGTGTGACTGAAGGTTTCCATTCTCATATCAAAGTATACGTGAAATAAAAATCGTGAGTGCCATTTGTACACGTGTGTTGGAAAAGGTGCGACTTAGAAGCCATTTCCTACAACACGATAAACACATCTCTCAAAGAATCAAGATTTATGCTTTGTACTCATAGCTACATGATTCAAAGTTTCTTCAAGATGCAGAAAATCCAGAAGTTTCAATTATTTCCTTAGAAGCTCAGTCACAAGAATAGAAAGAGAAGTGGTAAAAAAACCAAAAACCAGCAAAAGTGGAAAGTGTAAGCTCCATGACTATCTCCTGATTCAGCTGCTCAGGTGACAGATAGTAGGCATATATGCTACTCAATTTCAGCACTGCCAATCAAATTAAGATAAAATTCAATTCGCCACATTTAACTCCATATATTTATTATGCAAATGCCTTGAAAAAATTTAAGATGATGAAGTGTGAGCTGTGAGGCAATTAGCTAGACTAAAGAAGAATTCCCGTTTAACTTATACAAGGCTCTGAACATTTAACTATAATCATTGAAGTTATGCTCACACATGAATTAATACATAGTGCATTAATACATAAACTGGAGGAGGGATCCAGATGTTCATCTTCTTGCACTTCAAAGGAGGACAATATTTCCCCAGAACCTCTCTCATCCAAAAAAAAAAAAAAAAGATTCTCTCTTTACTGGCAGTTAAAGGTGTTACAGAACATCTCACATCTCAGGACAGACTATCATTAAGTTTCCGTGTCTCAAAATGACTTCCACTTTATGACTCAAAGTCTCTCCTTTGAAACAACCCCATCAAAGCCAGATACACCCTGATGATACCATTCTCCCATCTCAGAGACAGAACTGCAGAGCAGGTGGCTGACGAGATTCAGGATGTAACTAGCATCATTAAACACTCCCTGCTGTTTATTTCTGAAACTGTGCAGAGAAGGTACAACAAGGATCGTGGAGCTTCTCTGGTGTGGCAAAACTTGGGAACAAAATCCCCAATAAACTCATTTATTTGCACAGGAACATTGCTGGGGAGCACAAAGGTGCTGCAGACCCCAACAGCAGCAACCCAGCTTCTGCCCCCCACAGTGTCCAAACCACTTTGGGGCTGATTAACCCCAGAGCCACCACACTCCTGTGACATGGGCTCCTTCTGGCACCTCTGATGAAGGGCAAACTTCATCATCTGTACGCTGCACTGGCACCTCCACTGTGGGGTGTGAGCGAAATAAATCAAATAGGTAATACTTGAGTCAGAAGGCAGGCACCTAAATCACTGAAGATTTGCCATGGGATTAGATATCCTCCCTAACTCAGGTGAGGTTTTTGTTCTGGATACAACTATTCTGAATGAAAAATAATCTGATTATCATCTCAGAATGATGACAATACATCATCATCATTATTGCCGTCATCTTCATCAAGGACTCATTCATGCCAGCCTTAGAGTATTTTCTGAAATCCTAATTTTTTTTAATCTGATAGAAAATGATTTTTTCCTTTTAGGTGCCAAATCCATTAAGGGAAACCACAACACAGAAGCATTACAAGTGTTACGTGCTGCCCCACACTACTTTTATTTCAGGCCAGAATTTCTGGGTGCCTCATATACCCTTATCCTCATATAGGAGAGTGTGCTATGCTACAGCAAAAAAATAATAATAATTCTGCCTATCAATGAGTTAACAGAGTTATTTTCTTCTAATATTAGGTATTTAAAGAAAGCTGTATCTGCAGAATTCACTAAACTAACTCCGCAGCTAATTTCTGCCCAACCGTTGTATCCAACAGTTGGTGGTAAAAAGCGTTAATTAGCGTGTCACATCACTTTATCTGCCCTTAGAGAATATTGATTGCAGGTGAACTATTACATAGAGTATCACAAAAAAAAAATGTATCAAAATGACACATAGCAGCTCTCTGCACACCATAGCAACAGGGAGCGATTGAAGTAAAATGGTTTGGTTTCCATAGCAACTATCACACAGACCATCTGTAATCAAATGGAATCCTAGCAAGAGAAACAAAATGGGAGATTTTGCATGCTGGAAGACTATCCACGTATTTAAAATATATTGCTCTTTATTCTTCAACTCCAGTGTTAAAATGTTATGTAAGTGCAAGAAGCCTATATAACTTTTACTTAGTAGAAGACTGATTAAAGTTCACCAGCTCTATCTCCCTAACTACAAAAAATAAAAAAAGCCAATATTTTTCAGACACCAACCATATATGACCCTTAAGATTCATAATCCATGTGCTCATCAAGCATTTGGTAACTATCTTATTCTGAAACTCAAAACTGTAATACAGCTACTAGCATAATACTTCTTACTGTCTACTGTACATATTTCAGACAGACTTTAACCACCCTGTTCCTAAAATGTAAAACATAAAGGCTGATCCAGCTTTTTTTTTTTTTTTGGGGGGGGGGAGGACCACAAACCACAAAGAAATCAGGATATGAGGAAACAGCAAAGGAAAAAAAAAAAAAAACACCCAAAACCCACAACCTCACACCCCTCTATAACCAGAGAGGTGTTTGTGCCATGCAGTTCGTGTGCTGACTAAACCAATATTATATTATAGCACACCACACATGAATGGAAGGCAAATTCAATGTTAGTGATACAAGACACTCTATTCTTTACCTTTCAGTATTTTAAATACTGAGAAAATAAAGGGTACCATTATATCCATTTGGTGAAATACTTTTGTAGTAAATATAATTTTTCATGGAAATTAACTGGCTAAAAATAGGTTTTTAATAAATTACAGAACCAGGAATCAGCGAACAAAAATTATTACCAATATCACTCCATTTGTTTTGCTTGAGAAAACACTGATTTGCAAAACATCAATCACTCACAGGCTAAAGGCAGGCGTTACAGCATCCTGGGTTCATGCAGAGCAGAAAGGGGGTCACCTGGAATGCTCACAACAAAACCACTTCTCTCTCTAATATGGGGAAAGGGCACTAAGAAACCACCATGGTGAACCTATGCTGTCAGAAGTTTATTCTTCACTAGAGCTTGCATTTATTCTTCACTACAGCTGCTCAAACACACTTCCTCACCATCAGGATGGACTACAACACAGACGGTCAGCCTACCACTACCTGGATGGTCTGTATGTCCCACTGTTCACTCCCCTGGGACAAGGCAGCAGGATGACTGGATGGCAGAGCTGGCAGCTGCTCCAGCACACACCATCCTTCTCTGTCCTGCCCAAGACACTGAGATGAGAAAAAACAGCAGTCTGGACAAGAGATCAGCTGAGAGCAAATACATTCACCAAGCCTGTAAATCTACTCCCCGCCTGTATCCAAACAGCACTGAGAAAAGCTTCAGACACAGGAGAGAGCAGCCCAGCAAGAGGGTTTTACAGTTGGTCCCTCAGGTGGCAGAAAAACCACCACACAAAACACCAGTGTCTGGTCTCATGCCATGTCTAACCCAGACAGCAAAGAGCAACGGGAATAGAATAAAACAACTGAACAATGAGCTTTTAATAATTAAGATGCTTTTATTTTTACAAGGAACAGGTCGCTTTGGTGATTAAAATCAGAAGTTACTCGACTGAGTGTAGCTATAACAGATTTCAGAATAAGCCTTGTAAGACAAGTTCAATCCAGTGCTAAAGATTGTCTTTCACGTTACAGACCTTCAGAACAGCTTTTGTAAAGATGTCTATATTTGTTTAGATGTGAGAGTAATCTCAGCACTCAAGCAATCTTAGCTTGGACCTATAATTATCCTGAAAAACAACCAACAGCTGTAGTCAGTGTATACATCTCTTTCACAGATTTAGGCAAAATTAAATAGATCTAAAGCATTGTTTTCATAATTTTGCCCACAAACCCATTTGGTTAGTTTATCACATTACTGATGTCAGTGAACACAGGAAATAAACATTAAGACGCTATACATTCGTCCTGATAATTCATGTGTTGGCAACAGCTTTCAAAAAAACAAACCCTCTGGCTTCACAAATACCTTGTATTACTAATGAGTACTTCTTATTCTTTTTATAGCCAAAGGCCAAGGCAATACACCACCTTCCAATAGGTTTGCTCAGTGTGCAAGGAATAGAAGCCTATAACTAAACCCCACCTCTGTTCAACTCCGCTGGTAACAAGTTTTACAAAATCTACCAGCGCTTACAGAAGGAAGAAGTGGTGAGGTTGTGGGATGCTAAGGAGGAAGCTTTGCTATGGGTTATCTCAGGAAGTCATTATTACCCCTAGGAGATTGGATTCTTGGCTGTGTCTCCATTAGCAATTACACAGCCCTACAGGAATCACTCAGTACATAGAAGAAACTGGTGCCAAGGCCCCTGTAGGCCTCCACAATATTCCAAAAGGTTTTTTACTTCAGACAAGATGTAATGTAGTCACCTGGACAAAATGTTGCCAGCACAAATAGGGTTCAACCGTTGGTTTGCACCCTTCCAGGGCCATAAAGGACTGGGGTACATTTAGGGCACCCATTTTTCCATATGACTTCAACTTTAGTTTCCTACACAAGGAATCTGGTTCATGCTTATCAAAACCTTTCAATAATCAGTTTACTTCCATATCAACTTTAAAAGTATTCCCAATATATAAAGAATCACAGAATGCTTCAGGTCGGAAGGGACCTTAAATGTCATCGAGCTCCAATCCCCCTGCCATGGCCAGAGACACCTCCCACTAGACCAGGTTGCTCAAAGCTCCGTCCAGCCTGGCCTTGAACACCTCCAGGGACGAGGCATCCACAGTTTTCCTGGCAAACCTGTTCTAGTGCCTCACCACCCTCACAGGAAGGAAATTTCATCCTAATATCTAATCTAAACCTCCCTTATTTCAGTTCAAAACTGTTCCCCCTCATCCTACAAGCTCCACTTCCTGATCAACAGTCCCTCCCCATCTCTTCTAAAGCTCCTTCCAAGGCTCTCTCTCCCCAGACCCTTCTCTTCTCCCTCCCTGCTGGAAACCCATGCTGGAAAAGTCCCTCCTTCGGCTGTCAGTAGGATGCAGGTACATCTGCACATGAGGGTTACATCAAGGTGGCTGGAGAGGGGCATCAGGCTGGTGCACCCACAAGTCCCACCACTGCCTGCCTCTCCACAGGAGGCTCACCCTCTCAGCCCTGCTCCTTTGGCTCTATGCTGGGTCAGGGGCAGCTCGGATCTGGTTTCTGCCCACTCACGGGATGCTGGAAAAGGGCTGTGTTGGACATTTCCGGTTTTTCAGGAGCTCGAGGTTTGCTGGCTGCTGTCTCCAGAATATTGTGGGGTAAGGACCCTGAAATCCTGCAGTAAATTAGAGTTCACTTTGTGTCCCTTCAATAAAACAATGAAAAATTTTCAGTACAAAGAAATCAAGGAAATTTGTGAGTTTTGTTCAGTTTTGATCTTTAGATGTATTAAAGTCTTACAGTGAAAGTGGGAACGTGAGAGAAATAGATCATCTATGGAGACAATGACATTTTAACCAAAAAAATCCAACACACACATAAACTCATACGATCCTGCTTAAAATTACATGAAAATATTTCATAAACTTTTTGTAACAAAATAGCATTTGATGCATTAATTTGCTTTACAATTTCAGAATATAACTCTTACAATTAACACTAATGCTATCCATACCCTTAGATACAATATAGCAATTTTAAAACTAATATAGAATTTATGATATATGGAAATTCTATGCTGCTTTATCTGTTATGATTTAATTGCTTTAGTGCTATATCTAGGATAAATACATGTGCACTACCAGAGAAATTAAAGCCTATGAAAACTTTTAAAATAACACGCATGAATTTTAAACACACAATAATCCCGTTGGAAAAGAGATCTAGCATAGGATGGTGAAGATGGAATCAAAACTATTCTTATTAGAAAGTTTATCTTCATCTCTGACATCTTCAAAACTGCAGCATGAGACATATTCCATTTTAAATGACACTGCAAAAGGTCAGAGCAATTCTCCTAACCTTGTCAAGACTGGCAAGATTGATACTTGTTTTAGGTAAACTTAGCATCCATGTCATGTGTATTGGGCTAAATATAAAATTCAGAGAGCATGGGGAACAAACATATATTTAGAAATTAAAAATGGAATTTCATTTTCCAAACCAACAAAAGAACAACAGTTCTGTATCCAAGAATATAATTCTGTAAATATTAACCAGTTCACCATCTTACAATTTATCTGGAACTTGCACACAGTTGCACGGAAACTGAATGAAAACGTGATTAATCTCCCTGCTGGTCTATCCTTTAACAAATACAGTAGCATCTCTTAGGAGTTGCTTTTTTTTCCTCTAACTCTTTGAATTCCAAAAACATCTCAGCAAGTACACAAAAAAGTAAGTTACCGCATTTCATTTTGTCTCTAAATATCCTAAATAACCATTTAACACTGGTTTCTGCATATTAAATCTTTATTTTAATTCAACAAAATTGACTTACCTAACATAAAAGGCTGTTTTCAATGTTTGTTAACAAAATTTCTTACATCTTTAACTTTTAACTGCAAAATTTAGAAGACACGGAACGCATTCGCACTTTAGTCAAAACCAGGTTTCCTTTCAACAGAACATCAATCAGTCAATACAACCGTCAAATCATTTTCAACAACCACCCTCGAGGAAGTGATTTAGTACTCTGTATGTACTTACTGCAGCCTAATTCAAATAGAACTGAATAAACAAAAGAATGGCTATTACTGTATTGAGGAATTTTATGAAATATTCTTGAAGCACATTTTTATGTATTTGTGTCTGGAATCTTCAATATCCTTTAAGCTGGCAGCAACACTACAAGCACAAAAACATACAACATTTGGGGTGGCTGAGAGAATATGTTCTGAATATTACAATTACATGCAGCAAGAGATTTATCCTCAGAGGATATATGAAAACACAGAAAGAGGAATCCATTACGCACATGCTGCTGGCCAGTACATGCAGCAGAATACATATTAGGAAAAAAATACACGCGTACTGGCAGTGCACAGTCACTTCAGCTCCACAACATTTATCTCTGCACTACTCTAATGCAAAAATGACAGAAGATAAACATCCATTTTCAAAGGAACCTAAGCCTGATTGCCAAGAACTAAAAGAGACCCCAAACTTATTTCACAGAGGAATGATGCAATTTACAACTTTAAAATGTTTTGGTTTTATTTAAATGAATAAACAACATGCCCCTGTAATAATTACGGGCACAGTACCTTCACCAGTAAAAGATAAATATATTATATACCATGTTTTTCTAACAATGTTTTATATTTTGGAAACTATAGATGACCATATTTTGTGTTTCCCTGAATACATGTTGATGAGATACAATAAAAACAAATGATCCACAGGACTTACTGTTGTCGGTAGAAAAACATTACAAATTATTCTGAAATAAAGATATTGTACTTCCACTTTGAATATTACTGAACCTTTTATTTTTTTACTTAGAATATAAGGCAGAAAATTTTAACTCTACTTTACTCTGTAAATAACTTACAAAGCACGTAACAGTCATGAAGAGCTATCTCTTGTGGGATAAACACAAGACGCAGCTGTGTTTCAGCAATGAACATGGAAGAAGAAAGACAGAAATCAGCTCTAACAGACTCTATAAAATATGCCCCTATGCAGATTTGTTTGGACTGTATTTTACATCTACGGTGTGCTTTGCTCAGCAATTACTGAAGTGGTGAGGACTTCTTGCCCTCCTTTACCTGATTCATCGGTCACTATCTTTGATTAAGGTAATTAAACTAGTTGATCATAGTTGCAGTCAAAAGAACAAAAATAATTCAAATAAACCAAAAATACTTTCAAAAACTCCAAAAATATACTTGATACTGACTGCCTTCCTTTTTTTTTTCCCTTTGTGTGATCATTTATCCTAGGTATAATCTTTCTCTCGCGTTGGTCAAGAAGAAAAAAAAATTAGCGAACTTTATACTCAACACATGCTCACACATGGAATAATACTTCCCCCTAATGTCTTTGTGCCTTCTTACTGACTTTCAGTAACACTTTTAGACACTTTTTTTTCACTTTCAGGAGGATTTCAAGAAGATGCCAATTGTAGCATATAGCTCGACTTCACTGAATGAGTAGTATTTGACAAGAAATTAAACGTGAATTCTGGTGAACTAACTGACCCTCACAGAACAGCTTGTATTAAATTTCATTGCCCATTTTTAAACTTGCCTTTCTTAGTGTTTGCTGTACATATGACTATAAGATCTCCTGAAGCAGGCTGGAGTAGATCACTGGACACTGATCTTTACAATCTGATTATTTGAAATGCAGAAGCAACTGCCAGCAGCCACTTTGTAGACCACCAACAAACGTGGTGTACTTTGCCAATACATGAGGCAATTTATTAATAAGACTCTAAAAACACCCTAGAGATCAGAAATTCGGCCTTGTTTCTTGCAGTCTAGGTCTAATGTCATCACATGTCAGCTGTGAAAACTCTCCTTGAAGGTCTGACAGTTTTTAATTCAATCTACTTGCATGGTAAAGGGATATCCCTCTGAACCACAAGAAAAAGAAGGTTTTTTTATTAAATTCTTCAGGCAAAACAGGATTCCTGTGGCTATATTTTGAAGAGTCAGTACAAAAATAACATTAGATTTCCTGTATTAATAAACTAGAAATATGTAAGTTGACTCTCCAACCAATTATTTCTAATAGTAGGCATAGTAAAAACTTAGCCTAAAACATCATGCACGACCTTAGCAAATATCAGAATCTGATTATATGTACTGTTAGACAGTACATAGACATAAATGACACACCACTGGCTTTAATGGACTTTAAACTATTCCTGGTATTTCTACAGGGAAGGACATTAAATCCGCATGGGACCTCACAGCTACCAAGTAAAACAGAATAAAAATTAAAAGCATTTGGACATGAGAGGATTACAGAAGGTGGGGGGAAAACGACTTCCCAATTTCCACACTGCTTCACAATAAATAAAATACTTGAAGGAAATATAACAAAGGGTTACAGTTGTTGGGGACTCCTTTCTGAGGGGCACAGAGGGCCCAATATGCCAGGCTGACCCTCCTCAGAGGGTGGTCTGTTGTCTTCCTGGAGCCGGCATGAAGGATGTCACCAGGAAACTTCTTGGGTTATTACGGTCCTCAGATTATTGGAAATGTATTGATTACAATTTCCTTCTTCAAATGACTGAGGAACCAACGAGGAAAGGAGCCATGTTGGATCTTGTCCTTACCAACAAGGAGGGGCTGGTGAGGAATGTCAAGTTGAAGGGTCGCCTTGGTTGTAGTGACCATGAAATGGCAGAATTCAATATTCTTAGGGCGGCGAGGAGCATGTGTAGCAAGCTCGCTACCCTGGATTTCAGGAGAGCAGACTTTGGACTCCTGAGAGATCCAACTGGCACGGTAGTGTGGGAAAAAGAACTGAGAGGGGCCCATGAAAGCTGGGTAGTGTTCAAGGATCACCTTCTCCAAGCTCAGGAGAGGTGCATCCCAAAAAAGAAGTCGAGCAAAATAGCCAGAAGGCCTTCTCTCAGAGGCACCTCTCCTGTGAGGACAGGCTAAGGGAGCTGGGGCTGTTCAGCCTGGAGAAGAGAAGGCTCCCCGGACACCTCCTAGCAGCCTTCCAACACCTGAAGGGAGCCTACAGGAGAGCTGGAGAGGGACTCTTTGACATGAAGTGCAGCGACAGGACAAGGGGTAACAGTTTTAAATTGGAAGAGGGGAGATTTAGATGAGATATTAGAAAGAAATTCTTTACTGTGAGGGTGGTGAGGCACTGGAACAGGTTGCCCAGAGAAGTTGTGGATGCCCCATCCCTGGAAGGGTTCAAGGCCAGGCTCAATGGAGCTTTGAGCAACCTGCTCTGGTGGGAGGTGTCCCTGTCCATGGCAGGGAGTTTGGAACTAGATGATCTTTAAGGTCCCTTCCAACTCTAATCATTCTATGATTCTACTCCAATGACCTGTTTTTATAGTATGAAAATGAAGGAAATTGCTAAGTCAAGCCTACCACAACACCAACTGTCTTCAGTGGTACCAAGTAATTTTATAAACTCAAACTGAACATTTGAGCTCCACAGTCAAATACTTCATGGCCCAGTGTCTTAATTTTGTCAAGTTCCACCTTTATATAACCATAACAAATCTCCTGTTACGTCAGATTTGAGAGACAGTATTAGAAAGTTTATTTGAACAGTGCTTGGACACCAGCAAAATATTTATAACAGATAGCTTTGGTAAAGCAAATTCAATGGGCAAATCGTTTAAAGAGGACTTGCAACATGAGTTAGCTTCTATATTTATATCATAGTGCATTATTATTTAGAAGCTATTATTAAAAAAAAAAAACAAAAAAACAACCAACCACAAAACAGAAAGTAACACACTAAAT
Organism: Thinocorus orbignyianus; assembly: GCA_013400375.1. Classification (NCBI taxonomy): domain Eukaryota; kingdom Metazoa; phylum Chordata; class Aves; order Ciconiiformes; family Thinocoridae; genus Thinocorus; species Thinocorus orbignyianus. The sequence goes on from VXBW01002560.1 coordinate 214,902, forward strand.
CAAGTAATCTAGCCTGGTAACTTTACTAAAAGCTCTTCTGAAAAATGTAGACAAAGGCCATCTAGTATTTACATCTGTTTCTTCTTTATATACATGTTTACAAACCTTTCTGGTGGAGCCTTTATAAGAAGGAAACTATTACTGTCGCAAAAAATATCAAATACACAAACACACAATTAATAAGTGGTGTTACTTCCAATTAAACCACTGCCATGAAGAATTTCAACAAAAAATAGTTTTTCTCATTGACGTTCCCTTTTTGCATTTTACAGTCTGGTGGCTTTCTACGCAGCAAAGGACAGGGTTTAAAGTGCCCAGTAATAGCATGATGCCAGCCCACTCATGTTTCCCCACAGCGAGCAACAGCAAGGACGACTAGATACTCCTGGTCTGTAGAGTCATATGTAACTATCAGTAGAAATCTATACCCCTCCCCAGTATCATGTGAATAATGCATTAGCTGCCTAACCAGGTAGGATTTACCTTCAAAAATACAGGCTAGGTCTCAAACAGCACTCTAAGCAGTTCTGTTGTATGGTACCCAAAGTAATGCAACGCTAGGTATCTTCTACTGTTCTAAAAATATTTCTTTAGCTACGACTATCTCTTGTTAGCACTCTTTCATTGTGAAAAACTAGGATAGTACAGTAATGTTTTTAACCTAAATAAAAATATTTTTTTCAGATAGACTTGGGTGTTTAAAACTCTGCCAAATAAACAATATCAGACAAGAAAGCAAAAGTGCAAACAATTACATTTCGATTAAATATGTAGCCTAGACCCATGACGCACCTAATACGTGAACATAAGAATGGCTAAAAGGGTTCAGTGGAGGTAATGGCAGCCTAAACCAGGAAAATCTACATTTGTCTTAAATCCTTATGCATTTCCCCATCACAACCATCACATTAGTCCAGTGTCCCCAATCTCCTAGGCTCTCTCATGCACCAAATTCGCGTTCTTGATGGCATCAGAGTGCTCCCAGTTTCCACCAATATCCTCTCCTACCTCTGCAAGGGTGAGCTTCAGAAGACAGCAGTTGTCCAGAAGCAACACCTGTGCTTGCTGCTCCACTGTTGGTTATGTCCAACCATTGCCATTCAAAGTGAGCAAAGGCCGGATTTCACCCATCTGCCCACTGTGGAACCATCCATTTCTGTCTGCTTCACAGCCACCCCCCTGTTTTTTCACAAAGTCACCATAAAATTAACATCTTTGGGATCTCCACTGCTCTGCCAAGTTTGATTAAATAAGCCAACAAGTTTTCAGGAAAAGGGTAAATCAAGAAAGTGGACACTTCGTTGGTAGGTTGATCTGAAAACTCTAGGATGGAATAAAAAATGACGGAGATGACTCACATGTATGGAACTTGGCCTGATTAAATTAATTTAAGCCAAACACACAGATCTATTTAAAAAGAGGGATTAGGTAATAGTAGAGTACTTAGGAAAGAAGCAGCCTAGAAATGAACACGAACAATACTGGTTTCACACAGGTCTGTAGCTTAGAAGGACAACACAATATTTGAATCTATAAAGAAATGTAAAGGGAGAGCAGGTAGGCGGTGTTAAGGTATTAGCAAGATTATTACTGACATAATATGTACACAAGAGGTGTCTACACATCCCTTAGGCTGAAGCTGAAAACTACAATTTGTAGAGAAATGCTGGAAAAATTACTTCAGGCCTGTTAAAGCAGTGGAGTGTTTTATTTCTGTGAGGAAGTTAAGAGGTGATCTGAACAAGGATTATATGTAAATTAGAGAAGGAAGGGCTTCTAACAGTTAACAGATCTTTAGTAGAAAATATCACAATGAAAGCAAAGGATTAGAAACTGAAGCTAGACAAATGAGGTGAGAGTAACTGCATTTTGGACAGTCTTTAAAGGTAGACAGCACAGATTTTAAAAAACAGGAAAGGCTGTTTGAGGGGAGAGCAGGGTGAGGGGGAGAGAAGTGGGTGAAGGGATGTTTTAGCATAAAAATGAACAGGAGAAACTTGTGATGATCACAGTTAATCCCACAAATACTGAAGTTTAGAGAAATACTTTTAATGTTCTGAAGTAATTCAGATAGTGTAAAGCCTAAATTAATGTCACTTGAGACACGATAATAAACGTGATTCACAACGTTGTGATCTCTAAAAAAGCCTTTTTTAAAACCAGTCTGAACCTCAGGCTTTTTTTCTCCTTCTAAAAACATGGTATTGATTTATGAAACCATCTATAATTTTCATCCAGAATGTGAAATCGCACACATAATTTGAGTTTGTGTTTTGGATCATTTGGCATTTAATGCTGTGTGCCATTTCCCACTCCTTGGCTCGCTGAAGTGAGGTTGCTGGGCACTCAGCTACCTGCCCCTCTGAAATTAATCTGCTGTTTTCTGCTTTCATGGTTCACGGGGCCCCTTGAGTCACCACTTATAGTTGCCTACGTTATGGCTCCTCATTACAAGCAATGATTCAAAGTTCTCCACCTGCTCACCCAGGTTTCACGTAAGGCTGGGGCAGAGTAGGATTTTAAAGGGTTTTAGCACTGCAAGGTAAGTCCTCTTGTGCACGCCTTTTAGCACCAGCTTACTGACCATGGCTGGAGAAAGCAAAGCCCAGCTTGAAAGAAGCAACGGTTTTCTGACAGAATATTCAGTTTCTAAACCTCAAATTCAGACATGAAAAGTAACATGCCAATAAGCTCCAGACTGGTTTGAACAAGCCAAACTCACTTTCAGTTGCTGACTTGAGAGTCAGCATGTTACACGTTTTATAAAAATTAGATGATGTCCAAAGGATCCTTCCAGCCCCTACAACTCTGTGAAAACAGGACTCATCCAGGACAAGCCAACAATGTAGAGCAACACCCTATGTCCAAGTGAACCCTGTTACAACCAGTTGAAGTAATCATTAACACAAGCTAGAAAATACAAAAATCATGAGAGCTATCTCAAAATCAAATGAAAGAATTCATGGAAAATTCGCCAAACACTTGGCACTGACAAAATCTGTAGATGAATCCCCTTAAGGGAAGCAAGCCATTATCATGGTCATTGCAAATTCTGACAAATAAGATGATACTGAAAACAGCAACAAAAATCAGTCTGCTTCAGATGCAGGTTAACTATCACCACAAATATATTTTTTCTTCCTCCAAGGATATTATTAATCTAAATTGCTCTTGATCACAAACAGAAACAAGAGCTGTATATCCTTTGGGAACGAGCAACACTCACTCCTTCTAATGTACTCTGAACATATGTGAAGATGACACGCGTTCCCCAAAGAAGGCATGATGTAACAGATGTTGGGAATGAGCCAACACTGCAGACTCCAGGTCCTTTTAGGGTTGTTTTCTGATTGCATCCAAAGAAAGCACTGACAGAAGGAACTAGTGGTATGAATGTATATGTTATACCCAGGAGCCAGTCCGAGGCAAACTACTAGTTTCTTTATGTGAGATCTATCAGACCAACTTGGAGCAATCAATTAAGTTGTTCTGATGGAGAGAGGGAGCAAAACAAACAATAGAGAATGGGAAACCACAGTTGGGGCAGTGCAGCATAACACCTGGAGAGTAATGTTGAACCAGCAGCATCACGACGGGGAAGAGTACCATAGCTGATCCAGTCAAGGAAGTCTCCCAACCCTTTTGGGCTACCCAGAAACCCAAATATTTGGCTGAGCATTTCACTTGTTCTTACGTAAGCACATGCATGCTTTGCAGGGACAAATGGAACCTTTATTAGGAAGCAATCTTCTGCACCCAGTTCAGTTTGGGCTCCCACTAAGGACTCCTCATTTGTAGGCTGAGATTGACAAGAAATGGTTGCTTTCTCATCTGCTGCTGGGCCAGACACTGGATTGGTTCCAGAGATAAAAAAAAACCCGAATTTCCTAGTCCACTATATAGGCATTTCTTGCAAGAACCACTTTCACTTTAAAGAGAGAATAATAGTGGAATTTCTGAATCATTACAAAATGATGCCAGAAAAGAAGAGGAGGGAGGGAAGGGGGAAGGCAAAGAAACAGAAAGAAAAAGACATTTAGGATTCATAAATCAATTAGAAATCCCTGAGTATAAAGGCTGGGGAATGAATGGCATTCATACTGATGCGTTAGAAAACAAACTGTATTTAGTCCAGGCATCTAATGAAACTGCAGGTTGTAACTTTTGTTTACTTTCTGTCACCAGGCAGAATCTGCTGTATCTCAAGTTGAAAAGTTCATAAACTAAATATTACTTTAAAAGTTCAAGAACTACACACACTTCATTATATAATGCAAGTACTTAGTTTCCAGAATACACTGAAAGTTTACCTCTTGACAGTCCTAAAAAGGCAGAAATATTTTTAAAAGCATAGCTTGAGCATTTTTTATCATTACTAACAATAGCATTCCTTAGTTCTTTATAAATGACTCTTTACTTTTATTTATCTCACACCAAACCACTACTGGAAATCACTTCCAAACTTATTTATATCCAGTTCAAAGTACTAAGATATTTCCTAAGAGAGCATATTTTCTAATTAATTCCTGTTTTTAGCAAAATTAAATGGTCACAAGACTGTTTCAAGAAATGTTTGGATGTACTTTAAATTGATTTTAAGAACAATAAATGAGATTCTGAATATAAGCAAAGAAATCCTGTACAGGTGCCAAGATTTTTGCAACTTTATGAAGGTGATTAATGGCTTCATTTTGAAAAGTGCCATGGACATATACAACCCCATAATGTATGAGGTCCTGCACACGCTGTCAGCAACAGCAAAAAGAACTCAGGAAACATTACAGAACTAAACAGCAAGAACTGTTCCTAGCTGTTAGACAAAAAATAAAATAAGAAAAGATAAAATAAAATAAAAAATGAGGGGGCTATGCCAAAAAGCGCTTTCATGGAGTGTTATTTCTGTGTTCTGAAACTGTATGTTCAGTGGTGTCAGAGCAAAGTAATAAACTATGCCAAGATTAAATTGCAAAGTTTTGAAATTAGCTCCTATTCTTTCTTGACTCGCATTCGGGAAGATACACATCAGGGCCGATTTCCTGTCAATTCAGCTTTACAAACCAGCCTGAAGAATTTAGGACACATGTAATGGGATCACGACTGCTCATTAATCAAGCACACTCTCACATTCAGCAACACTAAGTGCAAACATGTGGTAGCATGTGGTATATGTCATACCAAACCCAGAGCTCTAACTACGGCACATGTGCTTCGCTGGATTACTGCAGGAGAAATGTGGTGAAAAATGCAAAATTCCACAAAATGTAAGGTAGGGTGATCAACTGATGAAAGCAACAGCAAAGCTAAATAATGTCCACAGATTGTCACTTTTAGTTACTAATGCTTTATAGAAATAGAACCTGGATAAAGAGATGTGAACGATGCACTGTTAAAGTGGAACTTGAGGAATTCCCTCATACTTTAACCTTAAAGATGGGCTAATATTCTAACTTCGTAAATAATCAAGATATTTGAACAAATCAGGAAATGAAAGATCGGAGGCTAAAATTTAAAGTGAAGTCAGCTAACACCAAGAAATCATTCTTGGAAGTAGAAAGCAATCTCTGTTTCAGCAGCATTTATTTTCCAAAATTTTAGGACCTGAGTTTTTGCATGTCACATTAAGAAGACTACCATCCCACTCTGACCCTTCTCTTCTCTAAAGCTCAGACAAGGAAAAAAAATTAAAACAGAAAAAAATAAGAAAAAAAAACCAAACAACAAGTTAAGATTTTTTTGACAGAGAGTCAAGTCACCCTATAAAAAATGTTTCCAAGTTCCTGAACTGTTATTATGTCAGGCACTTGTTAATTTTCTTGTTGTATTATTAAGTGTTCTTTCAACCAGAAACAACAGTTATCTTTTCATTCTGACAAGGAATTCTTCCCAGTGTTTCTTGATTAAGAGTTTTTCAGAAGAATGACATTGTAGATAAAAGCAGTCAATCCATCAGTGCAGACTTTTTGCAAGAATATGCTATTTTTAACAAAAGTTTCTTTGGGACATACTTCTCAAGTTCAGGATAGGACTTCTGGTGAAAATTTCCATTTATAAAAGCCCAAAACACGTATCACAAACCAAGCATTCAAGGAACAGAAAGACACTTGTGCTGGATGTAGATAGCCAGGTTGAGAACCATCTTCTGGTAGATTTGGACTATCGACTTGGTAGAAAATATAAGAACCTGCTGGTCTGCTGGGTAGAACACCCACACAGAACATAGAATTTGTTTCAACTGCCTGCTGCAGCAAGTGCTGGACAATTCAAATCTCTGCAGAGTTTTCCCATTTAAGAGGAGAAAATTTCTGGGCAAGAACAGACTCTGGCGCTTAGGACATGTGTGCTTCCTGCAGTACAGAAAGGCAAAGACTGGTGCTGCAGCAACGGATCAGGTCACCAAGACCTTTCATGGAAGACTGTCTCTCACTTTTCCCTTTTTAGGAGCTACACTGAAAAAGATTTTAATTTTGTTCTGAGAGAAAGGTTATTTTACAGCTGCTATCCTTAAAGGCCTCAGCATACACGAGCTGTGTGATGGCACTGTAGAGTGTAATTTCCTGCAGAAAAACACAATACCACAAAGAAACCAAAGGCTACTGCAGATAGAAACAATCATATTTTTTAGCCACACTCTGAACACAGGCCTGTAATTTCAGATTGCACACAAAAGTCCACCTCATATTAGGACAGTTTCAATTTATCAACTGTGGATAGTGCCCAGCATTATACCTAGAAGTTAGCCATGTAGGTTAGCTTGCAATAGATACCCTCATTCCACTCGATCCACCTGAAGGTGACAGGAGCAACAGAAACATCTTCTTCCCAGTTAAGGCAAAAATAAAAATAAAATGTTTGCACCAAACAGCCTGGCACCACAGGCCTTGCTAGGGCTTCACAGTCCCCCTCTCTACAGAAATAACAGGCTGAATCCATAAAACCCAAGCAAGCCTTCTCAAGCATAACTGAGAAAACGAAGTTTATAATTCCTGAAACAAATACATTACTGTAACCATAAAAAACACTGCAAATCTTTAAGCTATAGCACCCCTTTGCCATACCTGCCCAGTCTCAGCTTTAGTGCCCCGCATTGCTTCAGCAGGAGCAGATTCCTGCAAGTCCTCAGGTTTAAGGCTTTGAATTTCTTCCACTGGAATTTTCTCCAGCTCATCCTTGGATGTAAGGCTTAGAGTGTCCTCTACAAAGTCTGAAATACTGGATTCCTGCAGGCTGTCAGGCATTGGGCCCCGCGTTTCATCTCCAAGAGCCGATTCCATTGCTCACCGTGGTGTGGAGAAAGGAAGAGCACTCATCGCTGAAGCGACCCAGTAAGGATAGCATCAGCTCTGGCAGGGAAGGATTACAGACACCTGAACCCTGCCTCCAGCAAGTAAATAAAACAAGAAACATATCTGTTTTTAAATAGTCTTGTTTAAAAATATCTGCTCTAAGCAATCTTTTACTCTGCTCACAAGCTGTACCTGTTAAAGATTCTATTTGATTTTACTTGAAAGAATTCTTTCAAAAGTGACTTATGAGTAAAAAAAATAGCACAGTGGGTTCTACAAGAATAGAACTCACCAGGCTTTGCAGTGGCAAGACAGAGTCTATACTGATGCAAATGATTCAGGATTACTGATCCTCAGCTTACTGATACCCATGCACTCCAAGGAGTTTTTTTAAAGCTTCCAGTAACTCCAAAGTAACCCCAAAACTGGGATAGGCACAGAACTGGGAACAAATTTCTTCCAACGTGAAATCATCCACAAGAGCAAAGAGAGGGAAGGAAAGTAGACTTCAGACTAACTAGAAGAAAGATATTTTTTACAATGAGGGTGGTGAAACACTGGATCAGGTTGCCCAGGGAGATGGTAGATACCCCAGCCCTGGAAATATTCAAAGTCAAGTTGGACGGGGCTCTGAGCAACCTGATGTAGTTGAAGATGTTCCTGTTTATTTCAGGGGCTTGGACTAGTTGACCTTTAAAGGTCCCTTCCAACCCAAACTATTCTATGAAACACTTGTACCAAACTGCAACGTGATGGAACCCACAACAGTGTGGGTGTCTCAGGCTCAAATCAAACACAAAATGCTATAGCATCTCATTTGCTAGTTAGACTTATCTAGTTTAAGTAGAACATGATGCAGGCTTCTGCTAACGGGATTACCTATGGAAAGTATGAGACCACATATGTAATATTAGAAAATAAGAAGGAAAAGGGCAAACAGAAAAGGCAAAGGGCAAAACCTGACAGCATTTTCAATCAATTTGATATATTTAATTAGCATTTTTCTGAACTACCTGAATCTCAATAAAAACAGATATAATTTGACTCTCTACAAATAAAAAAGTCTTTTTGACACATTTCTTCAGCTAAAAACATATGTATAAAAAAACATAAGTTACACAAATGAGTTGTCATTATAAAAGTATTATGGCAACTTAATAGAGTCAGTACTATCAGTTATTAGTAATATTGCTAATAGTACTCAAATATTTTCCTGTAGGATTAATCAGAAGAGGAAGTATCTGGTACTTTATTAAACAATGTAAAATATGTAAACTAACAGTTAGTAATCCAAAAACAATATTTTAGGGGTTTTTTTATTGCTTAACCTGCAAATGAAACAACACGATAACACTGGTTATATTTTAGTCAGTCCATGATTATTTCTTCAGGACAACATGCATATCTCTAATTGCGTTTCCCAAATCGTCCAGACAGTTACCTCATCATCTGTATCAAAAATACGAAAAATGTGGGATAATTCTTTTCTTTTTTTTTTTATTGGTAAGGAACAAGAAAAAAAATGCCATCTGGTCTTATAAAGAGTAATGGCATCAAAACATGCTTTAGGTGATTCCTCCCATATCTAGAAACAGAAATATCTTATGTTAATTATTGACATTATCAAGAAAACTTAAAACTCCTTGTCCATTTCTTATTTTATTCCAGTTCATATCCAATTTTGCTTACTTTTGGAAACATCCACATACAATTTAGAAAACAAAGCACAGATTTCTGGATAACATATTAGATATGATACATCCTGATCTCAGCAGAGAACATTCTATTTTTTTACAGAGCTTAGTTTCCTCTATCCTCAAGTAAAAACAAGCTATAAATTTAAAAGTACCACGATAAGAGTCACTCTGTGTATCTAAAATCTCTACAAAAGAAAGAAAAAAAATGAAATATGTTTAACAATCACATTTATGAAGTAGTGATTGCCTTTAGCAGTCTACCACGACAGTCAGCAGAACTTAGATAGTGGCACAAAGTTTAGATTGTCCCACAGGTTAAATACAACAGAAGAACTAGCATACGCTTTGCATATGGAAAAGAAAAAAAAACATCCCTCCAGAATTAAAGATATGCTAAGTCTATTTATAGGGCAAAAAACACTCATTATCATTAATTTGATCTATTTTCTGTGAATAGCTGTATGTTGTCAACAAAAGAAAGAGATGGATAACACAATGTGGTATGTAGCACAGCAACCTTGGGGTACTTCAAGTTCACTTGAAGGCAGGCTGCTCCTAAGCCTGGCCTAATATTACTGTCTTTGAAAGCCTGACTACAGTAAAGTCTTTTCCAGTGGACTTTCCACTGGTTTTGCTTCCTACCTCTTATCATTTCTGCAGCAGGAACATTCCATAACAATTAATACTGGAAATGATGGTTTGTCAAGGCACACATTACTATCACCTTCTCCTCACTTTCAGAATCTTTTATATACTGCAAAAACAGAGAGTATGGACCCTTCTTTAGCTCTTTTTGGTTTGTGATTTTTTGGAGTGGGAAACAAGCAGGGAAGACATGAGACATTATATTCCAAGACAAAGTAGAAATAAATAGTCAGTGAAACAAAAAGATACTCAATCCAGTCCTCAGAAATTAAGAAGCAGCTCACTAGCTATGCTCTGCCTTAAAATTTTTGTCTACATGAGAATCATAAAACTACAGGGGAGAAAGGCTGTATGAAACTTCCCACATGTTTCATTATTCTGCATCACTTTATAGACTACCATTACATAAAATAAGAGCTTTAAAACAGTTTTCAAGCCAATCTCTTGCTGAATCAGGTGGTTGTCACCAACTTCCAAGCTCTATATTGAAGAAGAAAGAAAAATTCCACTGCTCAGAAAAGGAGTGAGGTTGATATTAATGACAATGAATGGTATGACTAACAAAATTATACTGAAGCCTTTTAAAACTCTTGATCCAGTACTACCTGAGGTCTGAGTTACAAGACATCACTTTTTGGATTCTGTAAAGGAGCCCTTGTATTGTATTTTCATTTGCTACAAAATTACATGTAGGATTGCTACATGCAGACCATGGTAATATCAATAAAGTAAAGCTCACTGTGCACCATCTGAACAATAGGCTTTTTCACTATAATGTTTCTTGGGAATTACAGTATTAGATTAATAAGACGTGCAAATGTTTTATCAACACGGTCTCCAGAGCAATGAGTCACTCCCAAATCCTGAACAGCAATAAAATTAAAAACAGCTTATGTGCTGCTCTATTCTACACCCCACAGGTACAGATCATATGATTTCAATAGAGTAGAACAGATGCAAAAAGGTTCCATAGACATAAGAAAGCTGCACAGTCGCAGAAAACACTGCAGCAACGTGTGCTGAATTTGTGCTAAACAGCTAAAGAGTCCTAATAATGTTAAACAGCTGCAGAAACACCAACCAAGAAGAAAGTCTGATCATCAGATACAGGTACAAGCAAAAGAAACTATTCACAGCAACCAAGCACAGGCAGCTTACATGAGAAACCTGCTCCCCTGATGTTCCCCGCCTTACTTAGTGGGACAAAAATTACCCCCTTCTGGAGAGTATTTCAGAGCAGAAGACTAATTTAGGTAATGCAAATCAACTTCTAGGAGAGCTGGTCTGTCTCCATAACCATCAAGCACACACAGAAATGCTGATAGCTTGGGTGAGAGCTCAAGTGGCACTTTGGGCCTTGGCTGATGCCAACAGCATCCACTGAAGGCACACAAAATGTACTCAGCAACAGTGAGGGTTGACTTTGTACCAGGTTGTCCCTTTTATCCTACAAAAGCAAGATAAAAGCAAGGAAAAAAGCACTCTAAAATAGAATAGTACAAATCGTACCCTATCTTCTCCTGAAAACACAGATAAGTTTCCAAAGTGTTTAGTAATTAATAGATAATCTCTTAGATGGTAAGGATGTGCCATGTAAGGAAGAAGCAATGTTTATCCAAATGCCTCAGTCACCCTCATTTATGGTGCCTATGGAGACCTAACAAACAACAGACTGCTAGCAATCAGATAAATGAGTTCTATTCGGAAATCCCTAGCATACTCTATACAGCAAATGGGCTCTATAATATGTTCGTAATCACAGTGGGAAAAATTTCTCCTCATTCACCCTGATATTCTGAGTTTTCTGGCTGTGAAGGCTGGGAATTACTCTATGCATTGATACATTAACTTCATTTCCATTTCCGTCTGGGTTTTAGACCTATCTCATACTGAGCATCTGCTTACCTCACAATTTCTAATGTATTTTTTGTAAAAACACTTTTTCAAGACAGGATTTGATCTCTCCTTCTAGTAGCTGGGGACACCTACATCAATAAGCCTGTGGGAGTAACATCCTGCAGCCACAGGGAGAGAATGGTCAAGCCATTGCTCAAACACAGAACCTTCTGGGAAAATACAGTAGGTTGGGTCGGTCACCCTGCAAACTTGCTTTCCTCCAGGGCAACCACAATGTAGGGACAAGGAAGAAAGCAGCGGTGTCCACATACAACTCTGCTTGCTGGGGTGCAGTTGGAATGCATTCCAAGTGTGGGGCCTTCCTACAGTTTGAGCAAAACCAGAGGGACTAAGGTATCTGAGTTCAACAGGTTTTGGTATGATAGGGTCTTCAACCATACTCTTCAGCTGTGGGCTGTACTGTGTATAGTATACATCATAGAATCATAGAATGGTTAGAGTTGGAGGACACCTTAAAGATCATCAAGTTCCAACCCCCCTGCCATGGGCAGGGACACCTCCCANAAGTGACTTCTTCTATGGTCCTCTGTGGCTGAGAAGCAGCCTGCAGCACTTGACCTGACACAGCATGCCAGCAATCTGCAGGCCTCCTGACCACTGGGCTGGCCGCCTGTGGCCAGAAAGGAGACCTGCAGGACATTGCATCCAGATCCTTCCCCCTAGCACAGGCTGAGCAGCCTCTGCAGCCTCACCACCCCTGGCAGCTGCCAGTATTGGTAAAGTATTCTTCAGCAGCTCACCTGCTTGTCTGAGGGGAGTCTTTTTGCCCCGGTGGCTGGCAAACACTCCCACCAGTCAAGTACAAAACCATGAGAAACACTTTCCCAAACTAGCAGAGATAGTTCTACACACATTTATATCAGATTTTGCTAGTGTTCTGCTTTGGGATGACTTGCATAAGATCAATGATGTCTTCTGAGACAGTTCCTGTCTTACTGGAAATGTAAGAACTATTGTGTTTCCAACTCTTGAGTGACTGTTAAAAAAAAAAAAAACCAAAAACCTTTCACAGAAAAATGTAATCATAGAATCATAGAATGGTTAGAGTTGGAAGGGACCTTAAAGATCATCAAGTTCCAACCCAAATGATGTATACAGAGTTAAAGAGACTTGAAAGGAAGGTCCATCAGTACAAACAAGACCAAGTTAAGGTCCTGTTCCATTGTTGGCAGAATCACGTTGGTGAGACCTTTTAAAAAGTCTTATAAAGAGCTAGTAGAGAAAAATCTCTGAGTGATACTCAGATTAAACAGAGGTAAACGTTTGCCAGATTAACTGTAAATTGCAGCTGCTTGACTTCAAGTATGCATTCAGAAAAAGCACGAATAATACAAGTCTTATAAATACAGTGAACTTTTCTAACATGAAAAATAAAATCTTACGTGTGCTGCCAAGAAAGTCTGCCTAGAAACCTTCTGTTTGAGTTTCGTATAAACTAGGAATAGGATTTACCCCAAGTCCAATGTCTACCAAGCAGTCAGGCAGCAAGAGGAAGGAATTCAACATCTAAATGAAGAACTCTTGTGTTCTGATGTGTAAATTGATCCAGAATTGTAAGCTGACTGACCACAAATTCCCCAACAACTGAAAATTAAAACTACCTTGGAAACAGCAGAGTTAATAATTGAATCCAGCCAAGGCCTCTCTCTTCTTGTAAATGTCCTGCAGAACCAACGTAACTGGCAAGCCTGAACGGGTTAGTGTTTTACACCACCAAAATTAATAAAACGGAGCAGATCAATGCCACCTTCTGAACAACATGCTTCAGTTTTCAGTCAGGAGCGTGGTACAAGCAGATCCGGTTCAAAGCAATCCCAAGGGAACCATCACAGAGGACTGGCTCCCTTCCCGACTGAGGTTAGATGGAGCAGCTAAGCACTTTTGCTCTGCTGAGGTGATGAAAGCACAAACGAAGTAAAAGATCTGCCAAAATTATAATACCTCAGACTCTACTTATCCCCATGGATGAACTTTCCCTCTTTCATTTAATCATGCAAATACTGCAGCAGTGGGTTTCATCGTTATTTCACCTGTTTCCCCTAGTGATTAGTAACTCTCAGCTAAATATAAGTCACCTACAAGTGCTTCCTCACATCAACAGTGGAACATCATCCACAGCTGAAGTTACAAGCAGGAGAGGAAGTACCAAAGATAGATTATTCTGTGTTTCTGGGCTTCATTTACCATTTCTGGAAGAACTAATAGGACGTTCTCCAAAGCAGATACAGTTGATGCGTGCTGGAAATGAGCCCTAGCTTTAGCTTTGTGAGAAAGCACAGAGTGCAGCATAGCAAAAAGTGCATGACATCACATGTCAACGGAGACCAAAGGATTTCCTGAGCATGGTGTAAAGATTTAGCTCTGGACTGACATGACGCATCTTGCCATGGTAGAAAGCCAGTTTCTGATAGAAAGAATAATACAAGACTGAATGCCAAATTCTGAAGTATGTTAAACTGAATTTCAACATGTTGAGTTTCAGGCATACAACAGGTACCAATTAAGAAGTGACTCTATCAGTTAACATGGGACATATACATCAAGCAGATTTATAGAAACCTTAAATGTAAACTTCTAAAAAATATTGGTTTTATCTCTCAAGAGCTGTCAACCAACAAAACTATAACAAGTTATTGTAAACTAGGGAATATCTTTCATCAGCGGCTTACAACAAATGTGATCCTGGCTCATAAGCAGTTAATATCATTTGCTATAGAAGAAACTGCATTTAGGAGATATAATACAGACAGTGTACAGAATATGTTTTGCCTCTCAATCCCTTGTTACAGTTTTAAGTTGTGGCTTAGATTGTTCAAGTGTGCCACCCGTGATCCTAGTTGTGAGTGGGAATAAAAGAGTCCAGTCCCACTGGAAGAAAGATGACATATCTTGGCTCTTTTTCAAAACAGAGTAACTCACATAACCTGTTCATAAAGTTTCTGCAGGATTAACTATAGTTGTGTCTATCTGGCAAGCTATTCAGCCAGATGCAAAACACCACACAGTTGAGCAAAGAGATGAAGAAACACAAAAGAGTCCACTGGGTTGAGATGAGACTCTGGAGCTGGACAAGAAAAGGAAAGCCACTGTCCTCTTGGGGGAAAAAAAAAATAAAATAAAAAAAATAAAATAAAAAATTGTGTTACTTTGGACTAACTCCTCTAAATTCATCTTCTTCACAGGCAGCCTCCTAACAAGACCTGCTGATTCATGCAGAAGTTTGTGAGTTTGTAGACCTGGACTTGAAGGTAATACTTTTCATTACAAGTTGCAGGTATTTTGCACTTGGGAACTAAACATCTTGACGAGCACAGCCAATGTTCATTATCTCTCAGTGAAAACCTTGGATGCAGACCCATATGAACCCCAAGCTTTGACATGAACCTGGCAATCACATGTTTTCGGGATGTGTGGAATTCCCCTGCACAGTTTCCAATCACTAGCACTGCTCCCTTGCCTGCATCTCAGCCCAAGAGTTGTAGAATTAGTCACTTGGGTTAAGGAAAGAGCACGTTTTGTGGTGAACAGAAAAACTTCTGATTCAAAAGCTTTAATACAGCATTAATAAATCATCTAGCTAGTTTAACTAGGGATTTTAGGAAACAGATACAAAGACAGAGAGGCATTGGAGCACCATAAAATGAGTATTAGTGGATTTGCCTCAGAGTAGAGAAGGAAGAAGGACCTCGTCTGTGGCTGACTGGTTGGCGTGGGTCCTTCTCAAGGACACTGGCAGAGTGACTGGCTCCAACTGCCGAAGCTAGCCAGGGCTGCACTGCTGAGCGAATGGCAAAGCATGCTCTTTAAAAATTAAATACAGACACAAGCAGTGGTTCAAATCAGAACTGCACACTGCTAATGTATAGAGGGATTTTTAAGTTCAGAAACTACCTATGGGTGGTAACCACAAAGTTTTCTGCAAACCTACTGACACAGCATTATAACCTTCAAGCCATTTCTCTCTTCAAAACCTTCAGCAACATCCTACCTAACAATGCAAATTCAATTTATTTTAAATAGCATGCAGTATTTCTAAAACAAGTAAGTATCACATGTAGGCTGAACACTGTGCAAAAAAAAAAAAAAAAGTACTTGTCTAAGTAGCTCTTGCTTATGAGCAATTAATCAAATCAGATTAGAAAATTTTTAAACCTTTCAGAATTACATTGTTTCCATTAAAAAAAAGCACACAGCACCTAGCCAATTCTTCCAGCCTATCTCCAATGAATCACTGCTTCTTTGGCTTCAGACTGATGCTGTCTCTCTTCCACTGGGCTCTGTCATTTCATTCAGAAGCTTTATCTCAACACCACACTTTATCACAACACTTATTTATTATGTAAGGTGTTGACTCATTTTCTACATTCAGATTTCAAAGTATAGTAACAGCATAGCTGGTCAAATCTATTAATGTGCTTTCATTTCTTTGTCATGTCTAAACCAGCTCTTTTAGTACTGTTCACTCAAATAATAACAGAGATGTGAATATTTAGCAATCTTCAAACTGCTGATGGTGTCTGAGCAAACATTATTTCTCAAAAGCATAGGAAATTCTATTTTAACACATTATTATAGCACATTATTTAATAATACCAACAGATTAGTAAGGCATCTTATTTCCATTTCAGTATAGATAGTTGCATTTTATCCATCGTCTGCCAAGGTTGGGAAGACCAGCTGACTTCTGATTATACTCTATTACAAACTGGCATTTTCCTTGGCAATTATTTCAAGGACAAGGCTGAAATAATCTTTAATTTTTTCTTATTATAAGCAAACATTTCCTTGACACATTATTATTTTCAAAAGAATTCCTAAGACATAAGTAAGGTCAAAGAAGATATACAAAGAATGATTCATTTTTCAGAGAACTACGCATACAATAACATGTTTTTAGAATAGTAGTAAAGGGAGATTACTGAATTTATACTATATTTTCCATAGTTTGTATGAAAAATAAACCAAGCTAGCCATGCTTCACCGTTTCTACATGAACAGCAGCACCTGCCTTCAACTCAACTCAGTTTCTCCAAAAGCAGCATCTGATAAGTAGACCTTTGAAACTCAACTGATCAACCATGTCTTAAAGCTGTATTCCTAGCACAAAAGACATAGTATCTCAAGATAATTCAACGTAAAAGCAAACGTCTAGTTTTCATCCTGTGACAGCCTGCTCAAATTTCAGAAATATTTTCCAGTTCAATCTGCAAAACAACTGGAAACTCAAAAATATCACTAGGAGAAAAGAAAACAAAGGCATATACGGATATACTCCTCCCTTTTCCACTTCATCCCTCCTCTCCTCTTTCAGGTCCTCATTTATTTTCAAGAACCAGTTCTCTTTCCTACCCAAGACTTTATTAGGGGTAAACCATCTAATGGCAATTCTTTATCATATAGGAGGCTACAGGTTTATGTGGAGCTTAGAATTAATGCTATGCATCTCAGCAAGATTAATGACCTCCTTTGGAAGAGGTGGAAGAATTCAGATATCCCACAATATCAGATTTTAAGGAAGCACAGCTTTCCTGTTTTTCATATACCTAGGACTGCTTCAGGTCCTACTATTTTTTAGGCCAGTCATCTTTGGGTACTAAAATATTATGGAATCATCAGCGAAAAAAATGCAAACTAATTATGCCCATGTGGGTGTCACTCTCTAATTCAATGGCCAGAAAAAAAGCTTCCCATAATTTTTTTTGAAGATTTACATTTCGTTTTAGAAGTAGGGGGGCACGAAGCTTTTGAACAAACCTGATATTTCAGCAAAGAAAAGCTGGGTAAGATCAGATGAAAAAAGCAACATTCAAATCTACAGAAACACATAATCAAATGCTGGAAGTACTGTCTAAATACAAAGCCCAAGAAAAGGCAGCTCTCTGCTGTGACTGCCTATAAAACTAGCAACTTCGTGACTAATTGGACAGAAATGGCACTTGTGTATGTCGAAATGCATCTACTTAGTGAGGTAGGACATTCCTGAGTCTGAGCAGGAGCTTACTGCTGGGGTATCGTGAAAGATACAAAAGATTTAGTAGACCCCTCTGGCTAATTGGAAAATACCTATCTTTACTCCCTGAGCCCTCACAGCATCCCAGCTCTGTGCTGAAAAGAAACTGAAACAGATTGCTGCGTATTGGCAAACTGGTGATTATTTTTCCTTGGAATCGCTCGCATTCTGGAGTGGAAGATGACATTTGCTTTACACAGGATCAAGTTGTTCCCTTGTGCTAGACAGTTGTTCCCAATTAAAACCACAGAGCATAAATGCAAGCCCCAAATGCAATATTTAAAATGAGAAAAATAATTTCAAATTTAATTTTCCTTAAAAGGCAGTAAGTAAGCAGCTATGTTTATGGTGCACTCACTTATTATAAACTTAAACTACTCAAGTGACCTAAACCACCTTATTTCTCAAAAAACCCACCATATTTCAAGTCCTGTTGCACCTTTTGAACGCTCCATGATAAATCTGATGCTGCCAAACTTGAGCGCAGGCCGCGGTAGCTCCTGAGAAGCTGGAAAGCTCCATTTCTCCTCTCTCTGATAGACCCAGAGAAGTTCATTGCCAGGAGGGATAAGCAAGACGACAGCAATGGGACCACCAAAGAAGGAGGTCCAACAGCTGCCACCAGTGGGGATGCCACCTCAGGGTTCACCTCTCCACCCACCCTCTCATAGGAGGCCACATATTTTCTCTACACCACCACCCACTCATCACCTTAGCAAGCTCCCAAAAGCAATGTTGGCAATCAATTAGATAACAACTCAATCTTGAAAATTTCAGTTCCCACTACTGCTTGGAAAAGGATGCGTTGACTTCAGCTGTATGCAAAGTAACTTCAAACAGGCTAGAAGAAGGGCTCCCGATCTTCAATTTTTAATCAAATATTAGATTTAGTTGTTCTCCCCTGTAATTTTCTCACACCCTGCTACAAGAAGAGTAAATGGATGTATAAGAAGAGTTCTGATTTGCCTGTTTGTTTTGGTTAGAGAGTGTGTGAGGTTTTTTTTAAACACATGGCAACATTTTGATTTCTATTCTTAGAAACCATTTGAAGCAAAAAAAGGGCCCATGAAAGAATTGAAGTCTGCAAATGAACTTCCTTTCTGCCGGGTTTTTCTCAGCCATCTACCCTCCAGTCACACATGCCAAAATCCCATGCTTTATAGGGGCATCTGTTCTTTTCACTCCAGGCCAAAAAAGGAGACTTTTCAAACCCTTACTACTGCTGAGGAAATCTATAGCTCAATGAGCCTAATGCCTTTTCCCATGTCTACAAATCCTGAAGCACAGCTTCACAACTGCCACCAGAAAGGAAAGCCCCTTTCTCCTTCCTTCCACCACAAATTCCCAATCCAGGCCTCTTTCTTCCTAAAACCTGTCCTCCTCCCACTCTTTCATCTAGCTGGGTTTGAAACTGTGGCTGAGCAACTGAGCTATCATCCATGAATGAAACTCTACATCAGCCTAGCCAATTCTATGATCAACAGCTGAACTGATATATTATCACGAATCCTCACGCTGTTCTAAGTGGTCCACCCGCTCTTCTGCTGGTATACTTCATGCAACAAGAAATACATTTAAAAAAATAGTTGCTTCCCCATACTAGTACTACTTCTAGAGCCATTATCTAATTTTGTTATCGTAACAAATACAGACTCACTGGATTTAACTAAAAAACGATATAACTTGCTTAATAAAAAACCACATGTCACCCTACACTACACCATTTGCCTGTGATTTCAGCAAAGTTCGGTGGTTCCTGCTAATACCAGAAGACCAGACATCATTCCATATCCCAACCTCAGTGTAAGGTGGTTTTATCTAAGTGCAATACATTTCCTTCAAAAACTTATAATTCAGAGTGAAAAACACAGGATGCCACAATTCTATCAAATCAAAACACCACAAAACAACAGTTTAAAGTGTTTCAAATAATGTTGTGGAATATACCACCCGTGTCAGGCTTCAATGCAACCACAACGGCAAGCACAGGCCCCAAGAATCAGAAAAAAAAAACCTTGAACCTAACAAAATATGCACAGACAGTAGCATCAGGAATAAAAGATGAGAAAAGAAGGGATACATTTTCATGTATTACAATCAGTGTTTGCACCATACCTCTAAAATTTTCTGACATCTCATTTTGTTATACGTAAAAGCTAAATGCAAGTCTGAAAAGCTCCATTTTCCTCTACAAGCTAAACCTGTCTCAGAGGCACACAAAGAATTTAAGAGTCTATTAAATTGCAATTGAGCTTTCTTTTTTTTAAAAAAAAATAATTTTATTTAGATTATCTGGCTAGCCACAAGCTTGTTCACACATAGCCTTCACGGGGCAGGAATAGTCCGAGCAGAGAAATCACAAACTGTTTTTCAGCTTAAGATTGTTAGCATTGGACATTAAGACCAAAGCTAATATCTGTGCCCACTTAACACCAGCTTTTTGTAGTTCCACCTGGAAATGCATTGCCTCACTGGCAGGTTGTGAGTATGAGCTGAATATGTAAACTCTTCCCCTACTGAAAAAAATAAATAAAAAAAATTAAACACACACACACACACACAAAAAAAAAAAAAAAAAAAAAAACCCCAAAAAAAAAAAAAAAAAAAAACACCACAAGAAAAAAAGACAAAAACAAAAAATCCAAACAAACAAAAAAACAACCAAAGCTAAGATCTGTATCTGAAAAAGGAACAGGCCATTAGAAGAAGAGAGGAATACAATTCTGACATGGCCCAGTTCTCTGGTGAGCTCAAAGCACATTAGATTAAGAGGCATATTTATGAGCAAAAGTAAGTCAATATTTTCAAATCATTTTTAGTGCAAATCTGAGTTTTACCATTCATGAAATTGAATAGGTAATTGTAGAGCTAAGCAAATGTCCTCAGAGGAAAGCAGAATAATGAATTCCATACATAATTATTTATGGCTGTGTTTTTGAGTGAACACAGTGTAACAGGCATCAAGCCAATATTTAAAGGCAAAAAAACCCCTATTTGTAAAACCTTAAATATTTCAGTAAGCAAGTCCATAGTCTACAGTTTATTTCACAATCTAATCTGCCTTTGCAATATGTAAAAATCCCAACAACTCAGACTGCCTCTGTCATTAATCATTAGGATTTAAAATAAAACCTCCACAAACACAGGTCCAGAAGTGCAACCACAAAATATGTAACGCTATCAGAACATGCAATTTACGTAAAATAATGTTGCTGGGAAGTGCCATAGTATTGTCTGCAAAGTATTTTGTCTAATCTGTATTTTGAAAAAACCCTTGGGAACAAAATTATTGCCACACATCAGTCAAAATAGCAAGTAGAGATCATATCCAATTGAGTCTTTCATAGCTAACCCTAAGAACAAGCTGCTTATCACTTCAAAGCTCAAAAAAAGATAATGAAAACTATATAACACAATGTTCTTTAGCTCCCTAAAGACAACTGATTTAAGTCACTGAGGAGCTGATTGGTGTGCAGCGATGCTTCTGCTTTCCAAATACACTGCTTAATTGCCAATAAGTCTTCACAACACAACAGAGAGGGGGGGAAATTCTTCCCTCTCCTGCTACCGAAAAGTCAAGCAGTAGCTGCTGGCAAGTGAAAGGCAGGCCAAGTTGTTGTTATTTTTTTAAGCTCCAATATCATCAATAACATTCTGGAGACAAAAACTAAAAGAACAATTTTTTGTAACAAACAAATAGAACATGATCCAAAACATCCTCCTAAAATCTCAGCAGTTTTACAGTGTCACAAGTGAAAAACAGAAATAAAAATCTGCATCAACAGGGGAAATTCAAAGTACAGAGGAGGTCTAACTGGATGGAAAGGGACATTTTAAAAATCTGTAGTTTTACATACATATATCTTGCTTCACTTTCATGCTTCTTTTACATACATTAGAAACAAATTTGCAAGCGATTTGGGTAAAACGTTACCCTGTTCTCTCTCATTCAAACAAAACTAAGTTGGCATTATTTTTTTTTACTGTTGCAGCATTTGGTATGCATTGCAGGAAACTTGCCAGGTACATATTGGAGCCAGAGGTGCAGATGTCCTTAAGGAAATAGTAAAACGCAGACACAGTAAAGCTTTGTCAACCTAAGTAATAGATACTAACTCCCTCCCTCCTGCTGCAGTTCTAACTTCGATGGCCAGCAGCTCTGTGAATTCAAATTATTGAATCCTACATGAGGAAAGTTAACTTGCTCTTGCACAACACCTCCACTGCCTTCACGTGCATAACATTTCTTCAGGACCAGACGTATTTGTCTTCTCTTATCCAGCATGGCTATATTTCTCTGCTAGGAAATATCTACTTTCCACCAATGCTTACGGCAAGAAGCCGCGCACCTCTCCCAGGCTCAGGACAGGCCAGCTCAACATGACGCAAAAGCACCTTCCAAACATTCTTTCTTCTTTATGAGGAACGTGGGCAGACCCTAGCAATAAATGTCCAGGAGAATCCCAGCATTCCTTCTGGAGAGCGGAAGGGAGTACTTGTAGGGATGCACATAAAATTGTGGGACAAGTTAAGAAGTAAATGTGAAAGGAGGCAGGAAACGAGGGAGGAAAAAAGGAAAGCCAGAGGAAAAAAAAAAAAAAAAGAAAAAAAAAAAGGCAACTACAAGCATCATAAACAACACTAACAGGTTGTGTGTATCCCACATCTAGACCAAAACCACTGCCAAAAAAATCCACAGTCCACTTTCCATGCAAAACCTGACCTGCCAGTTTGAAGATAACACTAAAACAAGACAGCACTAAAATAAAATAACATAAAATAAATGGGTGCACCATTGATTCTACTGAGCTTGGATTCATTTGTCCACTCCGCTTTTCTGCGGCATCATATTCTTGGAGTCACTTTTTTCTCCTGCAAATCAATGGTTATATGGCAAAACATTTATGTTCGTTTATACCATGCAAAATATCCTCCCAGAAAGATGGAGACAAGCAATATACAGCACTGAAGTAGTTTCTGGGAAGGGCACAGCAGCAGAACCAGCAGAAAGCTACCACACTCATTCCGTTTAATATCTGGGGAACTGGCCACGCTGGTGGAAATTCTTCCTTGGTGCTGAATAAAACCAAGCTGTCCCAGGAGGCAAATCAGAGGAGCAAATGCTGTTGAAGATGCAGTCCAAGCACTGAAATAAAAGTCTCAGCCGCAACTGTTGAAAGATACTTCTCTCATACATCTGCTACAACTGGAACAGCTCTGTCTGCACATTACTTACTAGGAATGTTTTGTGATTATTTTCCTTTTTAAAATTTATTTTGGACTATGTCACATAACACATTTATCCATTAACATCCCTTCGTTACCTTCAGTGACAATACCATTTCAAAAACTAGTTTCACGTCATCAACCTAATCAACCTCTAGGTTTTTGCAGAAGCCTTTTTTACCTTTCAGTCATTTGTATTATGTCACTTCAGGAACTTCTAAATTTGGATTTATTTCAAGGAAATATATAAATATCTTCTGTAAAGATCTACACTTGAGGCTGTCACACTCTATGCTCCTTTTACAGCCCTGGGAAATACATAGACATTTTAGACTGTAGTTCACCAACCCTGGGCCTGTTTTGAAGGCTTGACAAACCATACCCCACAGTCTACAGAGCAAACCAGCTCTCTACCGACTATAGGAGCCCACCACCCCAACATCTCTATGTAGTTTGATGATCCACCTCCTTGTGTTACAATTCTCTTTGCCCTGCTTCCCCTCACAACAGCAAGAAAAGATTCTTGAGACCAACTTCCAACTTCATTTAGGTAAACAAGAAAGGCAGAGAACTGTGTGTAGTCGGTGTAAAATAAACACTCATACTGCTAAAAATGTTCCAGACTGAATTCAACATCCACATGGAGCTAAGGAAAACAGCAACACAGATTTCCTTACAAAGATTCCTCGGAACTCGGAGATCCTGTTGCCGCTCCCAAACACTACTTGGACTTGTTTTGCAGAGTATATTTAAACAGGACAAAATATCATAAACAAATCTATATTGACGCAGGGTTTCCACCTTCATAATGTTTACTGCCATTGAAAAACTCCCACACTCAATTAATATTTCACACCTATGTTGAATGAAATGTAGTAAGGGCCTGACTTTATCAAATCCACAGCCTATCCCAAAACCTGCTAACGTAATCACAGCAGGACAAAAGCAGGAGAATTTTGCAAAGGTGTGTACTTCTGTCAGTACAGAAGGTGTACACTGATACAACCAATGCAACAGCAGCGGAGTCATTAAGTGTTTTGAGATGGAGGAATGTGTAAGACAAGCAGGTAGAGAAGGAGGTCTAGAGCCTGCTTATGGCAAAACCAAAAACTCTGCAATGAAAACTCCCAAATTGCAGAACCCCTCCAAATAACGATGGCAAAGCCTGCATTTGCAACACAATTTATATCAGCAAGGCACGAAGAACTGTTCTCCAGACTCCACACAGGTGCAGTCACTGTTACGCTCTGGGCACTCTTCACGCTCTCCAGGTTGTTGTCAACCAGAAGCACATCAAAACACACTCTCCTTCCACAAAAGCACAGCTTCTATAGCATTGTTCTGTAGCCAAAGACCACAACAGGCTCAGGATACCCTTCTCTGTATTTTTTGTCAGCTCTGTTGGTGAGATTGAACTGTTCTCCAAGCACCCAGACAGATCTGGGCTCCACTTGGGTCTCCCCTTTGAGAGACACAAGTAGGCACAGGTCATGGGAGCCTACAGCACCAGTCCACTAGTGCAATGGGGACAAACACTGCCAGGGATTTCCCCTCCAACCCATGCCACACTGGAATGTGGGAGGAAAGCATCTGAGTTAATACTGCCACATAGAACACTATTTCAAGCAGGTAAAATCCAAAACAGGGTTTTGATGCTTTCCTCCAAACATTGCCACTTCAGGCACTTCATCAGACTCCACCTCCTCCTCCAGCTTTAATCACCTGATGGCATTACAGTAAGAAAACCAATGCAAATTACTACACATGGAAATGAATAAGAAATTAAAAAATATTTTTCTGCCAACATCAAAACAACAGCAACCAAATATAATTCATTGTGCCAGCAGAGACTTTTGCTGTTTCTCAGGCTTACAGCATCACTCTTTGATTTGACAATTCACCTTCCCAAAAAATTACTTGAACAGTATTATAAGCAAGTCCTCTAGTCTTTTAAAAACTAAAAACCACATACCTGACGTACGAAACTGTTAGAGGTAGTGTCAGAAGATGTACTCCCATCCGATCCTTTAAATCGGTTTTTTCTTCTTGCCCCTTTACCATAAGACTGTAAAAAAAAGATAAAATTATTAGAGGAACAGCTATAGTTTGTGTTGCATAGCAAGCTTTCAGTGCAAGTATCACCAATGTCTCCTAAGCTATCAGGGATCCAGATAATTGACTTTGTTCCAATTAATAAGCACATATTCAGTAAGTAAATGATGGGGCTATGTGTGCAAGTGCTCACCAACACAACTAGGCTTGGCCAGTTGAGCCCTGAATGTTTTGGGTTTGCTTGTTGGGTGGTTTTTTTCACATTCAGGTTCAAGGAAGAATTTTTAGTCTTGTGTAGTTGTAGTGTTATTTGCGCAAGTCACAATGATTGAGAAGTACAGTTTGTTTTGCAGCTTGTTTAAATAAGCAAGCTAGGAAAGGAGATTGCTGAGCAGCCTCCAGTAAATCACAGCTATGAGCCAGGTCAGCTGAGGGAACATTGAACAGCAAGAAGTAACCAACAACTTGTTGATTCAGATACATTCTTACATCTGAGGAAAAATTCGTTATAATTTTTTTTTTTTTTTTAAGAAAAGTTGAATTAAGGAGTACAACAATAAAAAAGGACTAAACATAAAGGCAAAAGGGATAATATACCACTAAAAAGCAAGGCAACATTTCTATCTATCAGGAAATACAGGCATCAGGAGAAAGCAATAGTTCACTGAAGAACTATTAAGAATCATTAAAGAATCATTAAACTGTGGTTTAGAAACACAGCAAATGGTTCAACTCCACAAAAAAAAAAAAAGCTATTTGTTCTATGCAATGAATATGGATCATCAATAAATATAATTTTCAAAATAAAAAAAAAACAAACCATGAATGAGTTTACAACTACGCCGTTTTCAATGACTTATTTTTGTGGTGACCATAAACTGTGCTATGACACAACCCCAAACCCTTCCCAGAGCATCTCTCCCAGGTACAGCAAAACCTCACAGATTTGTTCCGCACAACTACATTAAGAGACAGCCTTTCACTTGTCGTCACGTTGCTTAAATTCATCTAAACTTACACCAAAATTATGTCTTGACTACTTTAAACGTTGTTTTCCTTGACGTTAATAAATGCAATATTTTTCCTCTCTCATCCTGCTGCTGTAAAGGTCATTTACTAATCCATCTCTCTGGATCACGTCTCCTGTCTTTAAATACCTCCCACAGTTCCCTGAAATAAATGGGGTCTTTGTCTTCACTTTCAAGGTCTGCCTTGGCCTATTCCCAACCTTAGTTCTCATTTTGCATTCAGCACTGAACTTTGGAGTCCCACAATAAGTCAGGAGAAAAAAAAAAAAACAAAACAAAACACAAAACTGAACACCAGCCTCCATCACCTACATGCTGGATTTTCAGAGGGTAATTTCATATCCTCCCCAGTGCTATCTCACAATCCTTCTCCCAAGAACAAAAATTCCTTTACAGAAATCTCATTATTCTCCTTAAAATATACAAAAACAACCACCAGCACCACACCCCAACCCCCCTGATGAAACAGTACTAGTGTGTTGGTATCTCAAAACATTATACTAATAAATGATATGATTTATCCACTCTTATTTCCTAGTATCTCAAAGCCCATGCATCGGCATCCTGCTATTGTTTCCAGTCCTAAACCGCTGTTGGTCCTAGCTTGGAGCACAATGAGCAAATTGGTGATCAGCATACTGGAGAAGGTGGCTGTGCACGCTTAAAATCTCATGCTGACAGATTTTTAAGATCATGACTTCAATATCTGAGCTGCAGCTCTCAGCAGCAACACTTAGGTTAAATACAATCGAATGCTCTGCAGTCTAAGAATAATTGAGGAGGACAACAGATAATTGTGACTAACTTCAGATTATCTGTCAAATTGACAAATCCACGTAACTTGCCACCACAAGATGCACAAGAACAATCTTGGGGTATCTGTGGACTGTTAGTCTAGTCTCCGGGGAAGTTCAGACCACTGGCTGAAATCTGGTATTATGCTGATCTTATAAAAGAATGACTCAAGTAACAATAGATGTCTCAGCCTAACACTGATTATCAGCAAAAATAACTTAATATCTCTTATGTCACTGAACTAACAATGAGTTACATGATCTTCCCCCAAAATACAGATTTATGGGCAAGATATTTTGCCAAATTCATATGATTTTTATAAAAATGTGGGGGGAAAAAAACATAGTAATTCCAAAAGGCACATGAATAGATACAACATACATTGGATAGGGCAGAACTGTATAAAAATCGGCATGCTACACATTATGGGGAAGAAAATAAGACTTTCTGATGAGCCTAGAACCTTAACTGTCACAAAATGTGAAATGAAAATTCCTTGAGTAATGACTTTATAGGGTTGTATTTCAAAAATGGATCTTTGATAACAGAAGAACTTTATTAATAATAGAAAGGTCTGATAGATGTAGAAGAATAAAAAGTAGGTCAGGTGTTTTCCAGGTGCTGTTAGAATAGACAGGTCTACAAGAGCCATCCTTCCTCATCCATTATAATATAATATAATAGTCCAGCTAACATAATACAATATTAAGGTACATAAAATACATTAAAAGTTTCTTTGGCATCAGTAGTCTTCAAATAAAACAACATCTTTAAATCAAATTTAACTCTTAAAACAGTTCTTACTGAGGTAACTGACTGTAGTTACCCATCAACATTCTAATGCCCTTTTCTCCAATTTTTATGGAA
This sequence comes from Thinocorus orbignyianus, assembly GCA_013400375.1. NCBI lineage: Eukaryota > Metazoa > Chordata > Aves > Ciconiiformes > Thinocoridae > Thinocorus > Thinocorus orbignyianus. The sequence continues at coordinate 242,422 of VXBW01002560.1, forward strand.
GAATATGGAAATATGAAAAAAGAAAGAATTCAGAACATTCACATAGCAGCTCAAGAATATAAAGCATCTACATAAAGACCACACTATGTAGGCAATTTGATAAATAACGTATAGTATTTTGTAATCCTCACAAATACGCTAGCAAAAATGTACACATACCCTCTTCCACAGTCATAGTTTTGTATTTGTACTCAGTGTCTAGGGCTTTCTTTTTTTTCAGAATCATAGCATTCAGTTTTATAACACAAAAAAGTACTACAAAGGCAGAAGAGGGACTGTTTGTAAAATGATTATGATAAAATAAACAAGAGCTGAATAAAAACGTGACAAGCACAGATAAAATGCACTCTTCTCTACCTGCATAGCAACACCTAAAAACACTGATTTTGGGCAATATCACATAGCAAATCCAGCTCAAACTGAAAATTACCCTGAATTTCCAGGTTTTTGTTGTTTGGCTTTTGGGGTTTTTTTTGTTTGTTTGTTTGGGGGGGGGGAGGAGGTGTCCTGCATAGCAGCATGCACATTTTTTTCCTAGTATTATATAAGTGAAAACTATTCAGCAGCACAAGCTAAATACTAACTTTAAACATAAAAAAAAGCAGTTGACATGATGGCAGGCCAAGGTTACACAGAGCAGAAGTCAGTTTTACAGCTGCTTCTGTGCACAGACCAACTCTGAATCAGAGGAAAGGGGGACAACTTTGGCATGTGGGAAAAGAGGGATTTGAGGACTCTTCTCATTATTTTCAAGGATGCTAATCTGGGACTACATTTGTCTTCCAGGCCTTTCAAGTTTATTCCCACAGTCAGAAATGTCCAAAACTTTCTTCTAAAAAGGAGATAAGTCTTCCATAAACAAAACAGATTCTTACATATTTTTAAAAAATTATTATATATCTCTGTCATGTGAAGAATTATGAATGCTCATCCTGTCATGTTCATTATGTTTTGCTTCTTGGAGTGTTTTTTTTCCTTAAGAGTTTAATGCAAGAACAAGACCTTTGTACAAAAAAAAATTTAAAAATCATCTATCAGTTACTTTCAGCTCTGGAAAACTGAAAAAAGAATTTATTTTCAGAATGAACTCAATGTGTTGGTGTGATTCTGTGATTTTCATATTAAAACTAGCTGCCTTATCTGTGTTCTGTGCAGCAGTTGGCCGCAATTAGGTATCTAAAAATAAAGGGCTGAATCACAGTGTGCGGACACTGGCCAGCAAAAGCAGCAACACGGGGCAGTCTTTCTCAACCTAGACAGTAGCTCAACCTAATGGAACAACCACAGGGGACCAAAGGTCTCTGCAGCCCAGTACACAGTGCCCAAATTCACCATAACCAGCTGCCTCTGGTGTACCAGCAGTTGCCCCAGGTAATTTTACTAAAACTGACTCTGGTGCTGCAAACAAGCCTAGTTTGTTTGGGTTTTTTTTATAGAAAAAGTTTGCTGACAGGAACATTCTCACTGGATTTCAGCACAACATCTAACACAAAGTTACGTATATGTGTAAGTGTTTACAAGATCAAAACTGTAGCTTGGTTTATTAGTCAGATGTGTGAAGTTCTTTTAAAATTGGCTAAGTTGCCAGAGACGAGAAACACAACACATGCACTTGTGTTCTACAGCTTCTTAACATACCTGGCAAACAATGCAAAACACAAAACAAAACCAACAACAAAGCCCTACCAAAGTAACCTCATGAAACATTTTTCATCAACAAAGTCTTAATAAAGCACAGAAAGACTCTGCTTTCCAACTCTGACATGAAAGTACATGCTGCAACCTTTATTCAGCCCATGAAATAAAGTATGGGAATCATACGAAGCATTAGAGGCATACACAGCCATTTCCTGATAATTAACAGTTTCATATACAATTACATGTTGCTACAAACAGATGAGATCAATGTTGCTCAGTAAAACCTTTTAATTATAATGAGGTTTTGCCTCGACACATGAAAAGCATGTTCCCGTAAGATTTAATCCTCTAACACATGACAAGCAGAAGGCCTGTCTTATCCCTGCAGGCAAAATAATAACCTGGAAGAGGGAATATATAATGTTTTAAATTATCAACTAACCACAACCAGGGAACTGATCTTCAGTAAAAGTCATACAATGCCTTTCACCAGTAACCACTCTAATGGTAGTTCACATCAAAGCAGAGAAAAGCAGTATACACAGGGTTAAGTCTGAACCTTTACTAATTATAATGCTTAAAGTAGCACCAGCCATTGAAACTGATACCTGTGGTTAGTGGCAAACTATCTATCTCTTGAAAACTATCCTACTGGTCTCATTCAAAGAATAAACGAAAGGCACAGAAGATTTAGGCACTGATGTCTTGAAATAGAAATAATGATGTAAGGAAGAAACAGGATATAACAAAAACAGAAAATAAAAATTCAGAGCTGGAATGAGGCTTCACCATCTCATATAACAAGTGACTGATTACATGGATTAAAAACAAACAAACAAACAAACAAACAAAAAAACCACTAAAAGTAAAGAAAATGAGTTGACCCCCTGAAGGTCTAGAGAACTGCTATAAAAGTCAGAAATGAAGAAGAGTGCACTAAGCATTTTTCTTTCCCATGCAAAAAATGTAAAGGATATTTTTAAATGCCCTTATCCCAGATGAAGAATAGCATGCCAGTATACTGCAGAACATGAACATCCAGCTCCATCCACCACTTAAAAAAAACAAGTAATTGCCACTTTAATCAGTTCCTTTCAACAAGGTAACAGAATATTACTGCTGGTCAGACCACCTGAGCCCCCTCTGGTCAATGCCAAGGCTTGCCACCACTCAGAAATGGTACCCTGCTGGGTGGTGGAGCCTCAAGCACGGGCTGCAGAACTGTGAACCCCCACACCTGGACTCCAACAACACCAACTGAGCATCTTCAGAAATAAGGGGCCAGCCACAGAACGAGATATCAGTATTTCTGATCTTGGCACCACAAATGAGTCCTGTGTGCAGGGCTGGAGCCCTCAATGTGGGAAGGATGTGGACCTGATGGAGTGGGTCCAGAGGTGCGCCATGAAGATGATCCGGGGGCTGGAGCACCTCTGCTACAAGGACAGGCTGAGGGAGCTGGGGCTGTTCAGCCTGGAGAAGAGGAGGCTCCGGGGAGACCTGACAGCAGCCTGCCAGGATCTAAAGGGGCTACAGGAAGGCTGGGGAGGGTCTGTTCACAAAGGCCTGCAGTGACAGGACAAGGGGCAACGGCTTTAAGTTGGAGAAGAGCAGATTTAGATTGGATATTAGGAAAAATTCCTTTCCTCTGTGGGTGGTGGAACACTGGAACAGGTTGCCCCGTGAGGGGGTTGAGGCCCCTTCCCTGGAGATATTCCAGGTGAGGCTGGATGAGGCCCTGGGCAACCTGGGCTGGTCAGGGGTGTCCCTGCGGCTCGGGGGAGGTGGGACTAGATGATTTTTGGAGGTCCCTTCTGGCCTGGGTGATTCTATGATTCTATGAAATCACACTAATCTCCTAACTGAGGGGTGATCAGCCTTCTGACAGCACAGCCAAGGGCCAGAAGACATACATAGACCTTGGTGATGAGCTTCTCAGCATTCCACAGCTCCATTCCACAATGGGAACGGGAGTAACGGGGCAATACTAGACACAGCAATACATCCCAGCTTGCCTGTGTGTCAGGACCAGGGTTTCAGGTCACCCTACACAACCAGTGCCAGGGCAGCCCTGTTGACAGGCACTCAGCGCTGTCACATACCTTCAGTGAAGAAGCTGAGGAGCAGACTCATGTCCCCATAGCAGAGAGGAAGCCCAAAGTTAGGTGTCACAACCTGGATTTCTTCAAACACTGTTTGTTTGACAAACTATTTACTATCAGGACACAATTAGGAAAGGACAAGACAAGACTTCCCTTCAGGAATCCTATCAAAGTGAGGATCTCCATATACAGCCACTAAGTTCACACAAGCTACAATGCTGAGTCTGCTAAGTCCGTTTCACAAATAATCTATCTATTCAAACTTGTATATATAATCCAAGTTATCTGTATTGGACACATGCTCTATTTTCCTCCCATAGAAAAAAAAAAAAAACCCGCAACATTTCTGCTGAGAAATCTGTAACAGGGTAAATCTTTGTTGCTCTTTTCAGCTGGCCTGTGATAAATCCTTGCCAGCACTGCAGCCAGAAATAGCCCAGCTCTCACCAGCTCCTACACTTCTATACCCCAGTGCTCTCACCCTGGCCTCAGACCAGGTTTGTAGGTGCCTTCGCCCACTCTCCTCCTCCCCAATGGCTTGGGAACCCACCTCAGTGCAAATCTGCTGCACATCTCCCCAGGGCACCAGGGTGGATGGGGCTTGGAGCAACCTGGTGTGGTGGGAGGTGTCCCTGCCCATGGCAGGGGGGTTGGAACTTGATGATCTTTAAGGTCCCTTCTAACTGACCATTCTATGATTCTATGATGAAGACGTCTGTCCACAACTCAGTGAAGCAGGAGCAGGCAACAGCAGCACCTGTTGAAGCTATTGCCCCAACCCAACCGTGCCTCCTGCAGCCCTTTAAGGTTGGTAACTACAGCTGCAAGCCATGCACCTGCTACTCCCACCTGCTCTCCAGGGATTTCTTTATTCCTTGTACACAAGTAAACAGAAAAAGAGATTTGACTTTATGACAGAAAGATATTTGACATGAACAGCAGCCTACTACAGGGAAGATTCCCTCTGCTAAGGGTCTGGTGCCCTGTCGACAGAGACCAAGGGCAGGAAGAGACGTGGAGGGCAGGAAGGCTGATTTTGGTTGCTTTGTGTTATTTTGAATCTTTTTTTATCCCAGCACAGAAAAGATCTGAGTAAAAGAAGCAGAAGAAAAGTAATTGAGACTCCAGATAAGTCAGCCTTGGGAGAGTACGGGATCTTTTCATCTGTATCACTGTGTAATTATAAACCTAGAGACAATAGCAAGACAAAACCAGAAGATGGTTACAAGATACTCAAGTAAGTTAGGACTAAAATTGATTAATTGTTTCAGATGGATTTTATACTCTAGGAAAATATAAAAAACAATGATTCCAGACAATATATGCTGATGATGTGCAATACCCAAGTAGCAAACAGATATCTCTTCTAGATGAGATGAACACACAAGATCACCTATACTGATAGAGTTCAGGACAACAAAAAATAAACCCCGCAGATCAGAGGAGAACCACCAGAAAAGTAACAGCTGAAACTCGAAAGGACTTTGTTAATGAAGGACTATTAAAATGTATTTTTGTCAGTAAGGAGTACAACACTGAAAGGAGGTTACCACATCAGGAGTGAAAATACTACCATGAGAATGCCCAATGAATGGAGTTTGATTTCAACTCTTCTTCATTTATATGTACTCCATGGAGCTGCTGCCACATTGCATCTGACAGCTAAGGATGCTGCCAGCAGAGTAAAACCTTCTATGCCTCTACAATGAATGGTTATTGTTATTATTTAAGTGAGCAAAGGGAAATAGATTTTGCTTGTTTATTGCTTATAAAGTATTCTTGCAAGCTGGCACTGGGAAATACGTTATTACAAAATGTTTATTTGAAGAACAGGTAAACACGGTATGAGTTGTGATAAATCAGCTCAGCTGAAAGAGAGCAGCAGAGGGCAGTATGATTAATCTGCTGAGAATAAATCTCCGGCTATTCTTTCCATTCCTCATTACCAGGGGACAGGCAGTGAGGGGTTGGTGCTCTGCTGCAAAGATAGCTGGAGATCCAGGAAGGACAACAGTCCTTGGCCAGGGCCAAATGACTGAGCTGATGTTCTAGAGTCAACATGTGCATGTTACTCTAAAATTCACGTTAACATCAACTGCAGTCAATGCAGAAGGAAAACTGAACGAGCCTGTCCTTAAGTCTGCCTTCAGCAATGCAACGGAACCAGCTGGAACCAAGTGCTCCTGAGATGATGCAGCCCTTAGAATTGGAAGGGGGAAGTATGGAACGGTATCAGGGCACAGAAGAAATCTAAGTGCAAGTGAAACAGCAGGAGAAAAGAATCAAGAAGATAACTGCTCTCATTTAAAATGCATCTGGTTGTTAGGACCTGCACTGACAGATGATGCATAAAACGGCAAGAACAGGAGGAAAAAAATAATGGGGAACAGGGAAGAATTCACCCAGGGTAAGATACTTTCTTCGTCCAGGAGGTAGTCTGTAGCTGCTTGATGCAAGGTTTCATTATATTTTCTTTGAAACATCTTGTATAATTTACTGATCCGATTTGCTATGACACAACACAGGAAGCTTTATGATGAGAAAATAGCAATAGAAATTGAATCTAATGATTTCTGGGGACTGAGGGACTTTGAAGTAGGACCAGAAAAAAAAAAAAAAATGAAAGGGAGGGAAAAGAGAAGAGCGGCCGAGAGTTGCCATGGCAGGCATTGAGAGGCTATGCTATAATATAAACAAATCAGCATAGCATCTGAGTTAATTAAAATTATGAAACTGAATATTCTAATTCGACTTCCTAGAATTAAGAGGTTCTTGAAATAAAATATTAAAAAGAGGACTGAAGTGGATTTAAAAGAAAACAAAAAAAACCCCTTCCAATACTTGTCATCAAACACTGATGCATTTGAACAGAGTTTGCTTGTTTACCATTTCAGAAAATAAAATGCTGATTTCATTACAAAAGGATCACACCTAAAACTACCACTTTGCACTGACATACACCCAGACGTTGTGAATAACTCCACAGTGTGACTGTTAGCATCTTCATTCATCAGGATAAAACTGGATATCTGAAACTCTATCACAACCCCTTCTGGAATAAGATCACAATGAGTATCCAGAACTATGCTTTCACACTAATATGGAACTAATAGCCACAGAATTTTAGGTAATAGAGAATAACACACTCATACCTCGTCCCCATTGCAAAGAACTTTCCAGGGAGAGCACAGTGTCACTGTCACAATCAACACGTAAAGGGATTTTGTCTGTTGACCCCATTAGGAAAATGCATTATGAAAATAAGAAATAGAGGTAATCTAGGAATATTTCACATAGTTAACTACCTTTTAAGAGTAATTACTTCCAGGTTGTTAACTATATTCACTTCTCTGCCAAGTGGTGACAAGTATGGCCAAAAATCGATGGACAGATGTGATCCAAGATATCGACAGACATGATGTACGGCCAGGTTAAAAGAAATCCTCAGCTTTGCAAAAGTAAAATTCTTGGATCTGAGAAATTTTGAGGCTTGTTACAACTCTACAAAGGCTCCTCAACTATATTTCACTCAAGCATCATTTCCAGAAGTAGCACTTCAGAGGGAATACTTTTAGGAATGATATCCCGCCATAAGCTCAAATGTTGGGCAGGTTTATTCCCCTGATGCATTACTTGACAAGAAGTGTTTCTAGGATTGATGCTCAAGTACCTGAGTGAGAAAGACAGCGGTGGGCATAACTGAAGTACCTGTAGGCAATCGCCTTGATGATTCACATGTTCCCATTAAGCCTTTCCTTCTCGCTGTGACTACGCTCTAAAGCAGCAAGATCTTACAATATTGATTTTTTGGAAAATCATGCTAATGGAGCAAAAATTCAAATCAGAATAAATGTCTCCTAATGCAGTGCACGATAAGGAATTAACTACCATTATTATTCAGACAAAGGGCTCTCTTGCTTCCATAATCTCATTTCCTCTACACCAAGGGTTTATGTATGACTGGAATATGTATATATGGAGAAGATACAATTCTTGCTTTGCCTAATGGCTTTGGTTCTGAAAACTGAAAAATATTCCCTGAACGAAAAAGCCACATTGTCTTAAAAAGTGGATTCTTTGGCAGTGAGCGTTCAGAAACACATTCTAGAAAACACAATGCAAGTACTTCACCTGAAACAGATATTGTAGGCGTTAGCCAACTATCCTTCCTCTCTAAACAGAGGTTCTTTATGCCTAGTTAAAAGGAGGGGTGCAAATCAATTTTATGATCAGTATTTGACATTTGCCCGCAGCAGAGAGGCACCATGTGATCCGACAGTTGCCGATTCTGTGCTTAGGGCTGAAAAGATATAAAAAGGGAAGGATTTGTAGGTCAGAAATTAGTTCCCTTGCCACTGCTTCTGGAGAAGCTGGCAAAGCATATGGCCCTACTGAAATGTCTGTTCTGCACTTGGAGGCTGCAGTCAAATTCACATCCAAAGAGACACTTTTTTCTTTTTTAGCTTAACTCAGTCTCTGTTTCAGTGCCTGGATTTTGTTCTGCTGTCACTGGTCTCCAGTAAGTAAAGATCAATTAGCAGGTCTTTTGACAGACTGACAGCATTTTCTTCCAGTAATGGAGCACTTCTGTGATGAAACTGGACCGCTTTCTCGAAGAAAATAAAGCATCAGAGATTGCTTTGGCAGCAGCAATAAAAACAGCCACCCCAAAAGGAAAAAAAAACCCTCGGTCTTAATGAGAACAAGCATGTTTGTAATTTAAAACGCACGCAATCAGTTTTTACCACCCCTTTTACTGGGTTTAAAAATAGCACCGTGAGTCTTTGTAGCTAACTATTGCAAACTCGAAGATATTATGCAACATTCATATATTAAACAGGAAACACCTTTCAAAATACAGTCCTTACCAAGCCTGCAAACATCCAGACCCCGTCTCCCCCTCTTCATCCCTCCACCTGACCTCAGCACACACGGACAGAGTTGTTAAAATCTCAGAGATGACTGTATAGCGCTGCGACTGAACTGCTTAAACCTGCACATTAACGCTCCACATCCTCAGCCTCCCCCAAAATCCTGCTCAACCACCGGCCGCGAATCTCCTTCCCCCATCGACACAGACTGCCACCAGCCTGTGTCACAGGTGAGGAAGGTTTTGGGAAGCATCAG
>VXBW01002560.1:252589-321688 GCA_013400375.1 Thinocorus orbignyianus
CGGGGAGGAGGGAGGAGGCGGGAGCGCGTTGCGCGGCCCCGGGGGATGGGGAGGGACGGGGAAGGGAGGGCAAGGGGCGGTGCGTGGGGGAAGAGGGAAAGTGACAACGATCGGGGGGCTGGAGCATCTCTGTTGCAAGGAGAGGACGAGGCTTGTCCTCTTGGAGGCTCTGGGGGAGACCTTGGAGCAGCCTGCCGGGATCTGAAGGGAGCTCCAGGAGAGCTGGAGAGGGACTCTTGGTCAGGAAGTCTAGTGACAGGACAAGGGGGAATGGTTTTAAATTGGAAGAGGGGAGATTTAGATGAGATATTAGGAAGAAGCGCTTTGCTGTGAGGGTGGTGAGGCACTGGAATAGATTGCCCAGAGAAGCTGTGGCTGCCCCATCCCTGGAGGGGTTCAGTCTGGAGAAGAGGAAGCTTCTGGGAGACCTTAGAGCCCCTTCCAGTCCCGGGGCTTTTCGGGACTGGAAGGGGCTCTAAGGCCTCCCCAGAGGGTTCTCTTCCAAGGTGGTGAGACCCTGGACCATCCCTGGAGGGGTTCAAGGCCAGGCTGGATGGGGCTTGGAGCAACCTGGTGTGGTGGGAGGTGTCCCTGCCCATGGCAGGGGGGTTGGAACTTGATGATCTTCAAGGTCCCTTCCAACTCTGACCATTCTATGATTCTAAGTCAGGCAACTCTGTGGGTCATGGGGCAGTAATTCTCGGGCACAGCTGGGGCAGGAGCCAGGGGGAAAGGAGCACCCACAGTGCCACAGAGCTGCTCGGCCCTCACCCCATGCCCCAACATCACTCAAAGCACCCGAAGCCACGCGGGTACGATCAAGTTTAGTTGACAAACCTGTGCTTTTCTTTGTCACTTTCAAATTAGATTGTTTTAATGGAATCACTCTGTGAGCATCGTAATAATTAGGGAAAGATAATACATAAATAAATGTTTTGAAAATAACCTAACACGGTATTCCTGTTAATGATTACTAAGTGGGGTGTTGTTATCAGTAGGTGTTGACTTGGATTGACTTCTAACACTTTTTGGCTTCCAAACCATTTAGCCTTCTGTTTCAGATCAATCACTTGATCCACACTGATTCAGTACGTTTACTTGGTGAATTTTCAGGCATCTGTCAGAGATTGCCTATTCTCCCTCATGCAGAGAAGGGAGTGGAAGTTTTTTAGTCAGGTAGCAGTGGTCCTTCATAGTCCCTCTGAATTTTTCATTTTGTGAAGGGTATATAAGTACTACAACATTATTTCTTTTCAAGTATTCCATTCTTCTTTTAAAAGTAGAAGGGATTGTTTTGGAAGCATTACGGTTTCTAAACTCATAAATTGTCTAGCTGTGTTGAAAGGCTGTTTCTACTCCCTCATAAATTAGACCTTGAATCTACCAAATGAAGTTCATTTTTTGTTTGCTAAGTCCTATGTCTTTTATGATTACTTTGTTCTCTTTCTTTTATAAAAAGATAAGGATTTTGCTTGTTTATATACACACATACGAGGGCCGTAAAAAGCAGGGACACAGGAAAGAAGTTGTTAAGGCACAAATAAACCAAAGGGCTAAAAGAATAGTTAAATATGCATATTTGTCTTGTACAGTTTTCTATAAAAGAAACGCACAACAACACACACACACACTGATTTGTGAGTTTATTTTGGTTTTTTTCCTGAGAAAAAATATTCCAAATAACTGTTCTTTAGTAGCCATTATCATTAGTTGCCTTGATGTAATGAGCAGCTCGAAGATTAGCCTAAAAAAAATAATTGTGTCTGTTTCACTCCTTCTGTTCAGCAATTGAACAGAGTTCTCTAACCTTGAAATGTGCAGTGAAAATCCTTCTGCACGTTGGTTTTGGCCACATCTGCTCCAGGGTAGGGGTCAATGCGTACAAACAATACACACAGATTCCAAATTGCTCTTTCTTTCTCAGGGGGAAAACAACCTGCTGTGCCTGAAAAAAAACACTCTCTTGCATTCTTTGGCAATTTTATCTGCAATGGAAAGGTGTTGTGCGTGTTTATTTGGATTTTTTTTAAACATGTAAATGTTAGAAGACCAGAAGAAAAGATAAGCTTTAAAAAAACAAAAAAAAAAAAAAAACCAAACAAACGAAACAAAACAAAACAAAACACACACACACACACACAAATTTTTAACAGCAACAAACCAATCCCAAAGCTCTAGGTTGACAAGGAAGGTAACCTGATTATGGTGCCAAAAAAAAATGGCTTATTTTGTTGCGTGAGAGATCAGATATTCTTTTAGAGCAAGAAGCACTGTATTACTTTGCATGTTTAATTGTCCTTCATCACCAACATAAGAATGTGGTGTCACCATCATGTTGCAACCCTTGCACACAGGTACAGTGAGTACAGGATAGAGTTAGTCTATGTCACCTGAATGTGCAAAAATAGGCCTGGGATGGGTGGCAGATATTTGTGTAAATGCAGCTAAAAGCTAATAACTTAAGCCAAGCTAATAACTTAGGCCCATTAAAACCTTGCATATGTGTAGGCCGCTGAGCTAACAATTCCTTTTATGAAACTACTGAAATGCATCTAATTGAGCATGTTTAAAGCCTTGATACTGTGAATTTCTTTAGTAACATCAGTTAAAAAGAAGCGCTGGCCGTCTATTACTCTGTGCCACCTCCTGCTTAGAATGCACTCTGTCTAGAAAGTCAATACTGTGAAAAGAAGAAGAAACTCAGTTACCTGGGTTTAGTATCTTGGAACAGACATAGTTCATCTTCTTCTGCAGGGAGAAACTGGAAGCTGGCTGCCATGAGTACAAACTGAAGAGATTCCTCTTATTTTTGTACTTTATCTTTCAAATGACAAGTCTGAACAAAACCACTCCAGACAGGCTCACTTATGAATCTGTTATCACTCTGTATCAGAGCACGATGCCACCTGGCTGGGTTTAATGAACTGATCCATTCTTCCAGCTCATGTTTACTGTGCCTCATTCTGTCAGATAAAGGTGTCACGCAGCAAAACCTTGATTGATATTGTTATGGTATAATTGGGAGGGGGCCAGGATTTGAAGGAGCAAGGTTTCTACATGATGGAAGGTATCAGAGAGATACAAACACTGGCAAAAGTGTTCCTAAGGCACGGGGAGGCTGGCAATGCTTGCAAAATCTCTAACACCTACTGAGCACATATTTCCAGCCCTTTGCAAAATGTGACTAAAAAAGGCACGCTCTTGCTTGCAAGCTGTTCACTCTGTGAGGGTGATTTTGTTGTCGATGGGCTGTATACAAAGTCCATGTTTGATTAAGCCCTCCTGCACAAGTCACTGGTTTCAGCTGATCTTCTCATTCTTCTTTCTTTGCCCTCCTGTCACAGCCCAGACCACGTATGTCCCTTTGTATCCTCAGTCCTTACCAACTATGGTATTCCTATTTATAGTGTTATTGCTCTCTTATTAAATGCTTGAATCGCAAGAGCACAAAAAGGCTTTATATCACTCTTACCCACAAATATGCTCAGCCCATGTGACTTACTGACACGAGAGACAGCTTTTAATAGACCAAACGTCCTGTGTCCAAGGGTGGCATCCGAGTTCTTCTCAGCTCCTTGAGGCTGGCCTTTCTTCCACCCTTCATCGTACCCCATGCCCAGCTTAGGCCTTTCTGCTTTAGATTCTCTGCTGCTTTATTTCCATGAACCATCTCACCGTGCAGTCCAGTAAGAGCAACTGCCAGGGTGGAAGGGGAAGGGAGGGACAGCAGGAATACGGAGCTGAGAGCAGGGTTGCAGGAATTCCTTCCTGGCAGCACACCAGCCCTTAGAGCAGCTTAGCTGCTATAAACATCACACTGCAGCCATGGTCAGTTTGGAAAACATCACTGCAGAATAACATCGGCCTGGCTTCTGAAAAGCGATTTTGGTAAGTACTTTGAGTTTATGCAGCAAAAGGAGGGTGCAGAAAGACAAGTCTTTGAGCTTTTGTTTGTTCCTCCTTTTTCCCCCTTACTCTTAAGCCTCTTCTACTCAGCTGCCCCCTTGACCTTTACCAAAGTTGAAATTGTCATTTTGTAAGAAAGCAATTTTCAACAAAACTTTAGCACTCTTCAAAACAGGAAAAATTATTCTGAAAAATATCAGCAGTCATGCTAATACCATGATGTAAATTCTGTATTAGCTACAGTCAATTCATGGCCGTCGAAACCATCTTATCTATTTCCAGAGTAAAATTTTGGGAAAAACATTTGTCCGCCTAAAAGCTGAAACATGAAACTGTGCACAAGACTTCACCATCTTCACCTCTGATTCTGTGCTGTCCCTATATATCATGAAGATAACTGTCCTTCATATGTCTTTTGAAAACCTAAGAACCAAGTTTGTGCTGAGATGATGTTTTTTTATTGTAACATTGCAACGGTATCCCATATGACTTCTGAAGAAAAAAGTGCCAGAAGCCTAACAGCAATGTTTTGTTCCCAGTCATGTGCAAAGACAACGACTATGGCAAGTGTCGAGCAGATTTACTCTACATTCTGTGGCTAAATGTGTTCTTTAATATTAATTTGAAACCATGTATTGTAGAACACTCTAAAGTACTTTCAGTGACATGTTTCTCAAATCTGGATGGTTTCTTTACATCACTAGATGTCAAGAAAACAGATTGCCATTCAGTTTTGCCCTGGTCTGTTTTGTAGGAAAAACAGCTTGAAATAATAGACATTGTATCTTTTTTCTTTTCTTTTTTGCATGATGGAATTACATTGAAAAATAATAGGAAAGTATCAGCTATAAAAACGATGTATCTATTAAAAACCAACAACTGGTGTGTTGGTGTCCAAGCCTGTGACACCCAGGACAAAAATTCAAGCAGTGCTGTACTACCCCTCCTGGGCAGCACAGGAGCTGGTGCTCCCAGTGAAATCCGTGGGGAGAGACACGTCCACACCCGCTCGTGGATCATTTTCCTGAGTGGATATTTCTGAAAAAGGCAGCAAAGAACAATAACTACGAAGCATTGTTCTTCAAGGGGGGGAATGTCAGGCTGTCGATGATCTCACAAAGCATCCGATTTAAAAAATGAGCCTTTAATTTTACTTAAAACAATCCCTTAATAGGAAATCTGAACAGGCTTTGCTTTTCCTTATGACCTTGATGAAATTCTGTGGTCACTGAAGACACGTGTTCGTGACAGACTGATTCCACTCCAGTGTGCCATCTGAAACCTGCCCAGGTGAATTCAATAGGCAGAGGCAGCTCCATGGCAACAAATACTAAAGAAGCAGCCTGTTAGCCAGAGCCCTAATTCTTCAAAGAAAGATATATGGAATGTTTCTGCTTTCATTCTAGCACGACAGGAAGAAAAATACATTTTTTAGAGTCACAATGAACAAAACTGTAAAAAATTTCCTCCTCAAGAATGGAAGCAGATTGTTGTCTTTGGTAGTTAGTTGGTTTCCTGTACATTAAATGATTTTTCCTGAGAACAAAATAAGCTCAGGGTGAGATTTTACAGCATTTGTTTGGACAATATTCAAATAAATTTCACCCAGTTGTTTTGCTGATGCTTTTTTTTTTTTTTTTTTTTTTTAATGTAGTCAGTATGCATCTGATTGCTCACTCACCTCTCATGAAGTCCTGAGCCAGGAGTTACCATCAGAAGGAGACTGCTGAAGCCATTTATTGCTAGAGTCACACCTGTGGACTGTTTCTGTGTAAGGAGTCAATGAGGAGAGAAAAATTATGTTTGAGATCATATTAACCAATACCAACATTAAAAAAGAGTGCGTAAAATATGATAAATCTTAATTTTTTTAAATTGATGCTCAGATTACCCTATCGCAGCGTTCACAGTAACATACATTATGTTTCCCCATGACTGAAGCACTGGAGAGCACACAAAAGCAGAGAAACTCCATCATCAAAGTCTCTTACTTTCTTCTAACAACGTGGGTTTTGTGAGATGGGTACATTTCAGACCTCCAAAACAGCTAGTCAGAGGCAATTTTAAAGCATAGCTTGTTTAGATGATGTTTGACATTGATATTATGTTAAATTAACTTAGAGTTTCATAAAGACGTACGTGAAGGTTGCTAAAGTCATAAGGTGTTTTCCAAAGTAATCTTTAATCTTCTTGGCTGTCTAGCTGAACCGTACCTCAGCGGGGTCACCTGTTCATTTGCGGACATCCAGATTTGGCCAGAGAAACTGGGGGACAATTAAGTCATGTTGTAGTGGCTAAGAAAAGCAAATTTCCATGCAGCCCTGAAGCCCAGCCCTGCTGACTGCAGGGCAAATTCTCCTGCCCACCTGAAGACAGAAGCACCTGAAAAGAGAACAATTCATATTCATCAATTACTTAGGCCCTAATTTCCCTGGATAAGGGAATGAGCTGTATACACAGACACCAAAAGTTCTGCAAATCTTTTGTGTAAGGAGCTTCATTAAGCTTTATACAACCTTGCATGAGTTAGGAAGTGCTCTCTGCTGGCTTTTAACTAGAGGCCAGAATCCCAAACAATAAGTTTTCTTTTGCATTGGATATATTTCAAGATGGTTTATAAACACTAACACAATTCTTACTTCGTGCAAGCATTCCAGAGTACTTTATGGAAACCAATTTAATATTTACTGTAGTAAATATTTTGATATCTTCCAAATGCTCATCTACTATTCAACACATAGTGAAAAACATGGTTTTCTTTCCAAAAGCTGACACAAAACATTTAGAATAGATCAAACACACATGAAAAAAGCCAACATTGTATTAGAGTAAGTTTCCTAATGACAGAATAGCACGCTGGTAAATGACTACTTGCAAAAGCAATATGGCCAACGTCAGAAGAATTATTTATCAGTGTGAATCTTATGATTAACTGCTCAGTCATTAGCAGTTTGGTCCACTGTGAGGTTGCTTTCTTTGAGAAAAATCCCTACTGCATGCTTTTACCAAAAACAATACTGTTTTACTCAGTTTTGCTATATATGTCACCCGGCATAAAGGGAACAATGACAGTAAACACAGTGAGATAGTCAGGACCAAAATTCTAGCTGTTTGCAGCCAAACTATTGTTCATGAATCAGCTCCTGAACTCCTGCTGTTTCAAATCCAGTATGCTAATTTAAAACAAGATTAATTCTTCCTTTTTACATGTGCGAGTGCAGTAGCTTTCCAGCCAGTGAAATAGCCATTTGGCCATCCTTTTTGCTGAGGCAGCAATGTCCTAAAGCAGCAAAGTGGCCAGCTGAGGGTGGTCAACCATTCAGTGACTCCAGCTTCATTTGCTGTGAAGTTCCTTCTGGAATAAGCACCAGTTTGACTGCAGTGTTTGTTCAGCCACTAGTGTGAACTAAAAGGGCTTTTACTAGGAACTTTTGCAAGTATAAATATGCCAGATAAACTTTCTTTATTCCCTCCTCCCTAAAATAAACGAGGTTAAAGTTGCAATACAGGCTTTTACATGCCTTTCTTACCAACTGGCAATTCAAACACAGTGTACACTGAAGTATCAGCCAGAACATGAAGATCATGCAGAAGAAATTTCTGATATCTTCATTGCTCTGAGGCTTCAGAAACAGAAGATGAGGCGCTGCTCAAAGGTGCTCCTCATGAAGTGCTGCTGTCAAAACACGTGCTCCTCAAAACACAGTACACCCTCAATCCACCACAGAGCTGGGTCTCTGCTCTGTTCTTCTGGGATTGCACATACGCTGTTGTGCAATAATAGTCCATAAACTTTATTTATAGAGTTTGCAATAAAAGTTTATTTATCGCAATCTAGCATAGTGTTTATGTATAATGTATAATCTCTTCATTTGCATAGCGAAGTTCTGCATGTTGCAAGGAAATTCACCACTTTCTAGATTTGCTGCCATGCTTCAACTGGAAAGGGAAAACCAATGTCAAGATAGGTGTCTTTCGTGCCCAACAAGTACGTGTTCTAGTGAGTTGAATGCTTTCATTATTCTCGAGGTTGGGTAGAATGACTAATTTTTCTAATTGTCTTGCACTGTATAATTTAAATGCTGACTTTTTTCAAACAATTTTTTTTATGATTTTTTTTGCACACAAACTATCCACAGATCTCAATTGTTGATTAGAAATAATAGTATAATGAGATAGTGAAATTGCAATTTACAGATCAGGAAACAGAGGTACAGAATAGCAAAGTGTTTCCAAGGTGAGACTATTCTGGCTTTTTAACCAAAATAAGAAATGGATAAATTAAAAGAACAGGAATAAAATCTCGGGATTTTTCCATCTTCTTGGAATATTCAACCATTAGATTAAAACCCGATATTTATTCTTCCCCTCATTCCTAGTTCCAAGGAACCTTGTTTTCAGTATGGACTGTGTGGGACAGTTACAGGAACCTTCTGATGGACAAATAATGTGGATCTAAGCATCCTCACAGGTGTTTTTAGTGAAAAAAAGTGACCTAGTCTCTGCTCTCAGGTACAACTCTGAAAATAATCGTGGTGTCCATTGAGCTGAGTGTCTCTGACATCATTTGGCATCCCAGCAGGGCTTTTCAGTGTTGCACTTTCCTACTATAGAGCCTCAATTCCAATCACATTTCATGAGAGTAAACTTATTTTCGATCAGACGTTGTATTTTAAAAGTAGCTTAAATTTCAGAGATACTACACAACACCTTTTAGAGGAAATCCAATCTGCTTGTCAAGTCAAACAAAAATAATCCAACTCAAACCAGAAAAATATGACAAAAACTATTGAAAACACAAGTGGTAAACAAAGCTGATAATGCATGTCTAAAAATGTCCCTTTGTGGGTAATAAAACAGATATTAGATTAGAAACCAAAATATGCTTAAAAACAGAAACCAGAATTCTTTCAGTGCAGTTACTATGCGTCATTTGTCTGTGCACACAGACTTTAAAAGCGAAAGCATAGACAGAAGTGTTATTCAATGAAAAGCTATTGTTTTCTGTAGAATACAAAATCTTTTCCAAGCAGTTTTAGTCTTTACTTAGCCATCCAAGCTACCAATTCGAAAAATCACACCATCAGCATGTGGATCAATCCCAGTCTGACAGGCTGGGGCACGTACCATGTTGTCTCATCTTGTTCCTGTTGGAGCAGTACTAGAAGCTTTCTGAAAATCATAGAATCACAGAATTGTCCAGGCTGGAAGGGACCTTTAAGATCATCTAGTCCAACCATTAACCCAACTCTGATAAAAAAAACATCACTAAACCATGTCACTAAGCACCATGTCAACTCGTATTTTAAATACCTCCAGGGATGGTGCCTCAATCAGTTCCCTGGGCAGACTGTTCCAACACTTAATCACCCTTTCAGTGTAAAAATTTTTCCTAGTATCCAATCTGAACCTCCCCTGGCACCACTTGAGGCCATTTCCTCTTGTCCTATTGCCTATGACTTGGAAAAACAAACCAGCCTCTGCCTCTCTACAACCTCCTTTCAGGTAGTTGTAGAGAGTGGTAAGGTCTCCCCTCAGCCTTCTCTTCTCCAGGCTGAACAACCCCATCTCTGTCAGCCTCTCCTCATAAGACTTATTCTCCAGACCCATCACCAGCTTTGTTGCCCTTCTCTGGACACACTCCAGCATCTCAATGTCTTTTTTTGTGGTAAGGGACCCAAAACTGTACATAGTACTCGAGGTGGGGCCTCACCGGTGCCGCTCATACCACCTCCTGAGTCCTACTCATCATGCTGTTCCTGAAACAGGCCAGGATGCTGTTGGCCTTCTTGGGCACCTGGGCACACTGCTGGCTCACGTTCAACCAGCTGTTGACCAACACCCCCAGGTTCTTTTCTTCCAGGCAGCTCTCCAGCCACTCTTCCCCAAGCCTGTAGTGATGCACGGGGTTGTTGTGACCCAAGTGCAGGACCTTGGCATTGCTGAACCTCAACAAATGTGAACCTCAAAAGTGGGAAGCTCTGAGGCTGTGCTGCCACGAAATAAAACCAGCACCCTCCACTGTTTCTTAGATGTTTTGGGTAAGGATCACGTGAGATTTGAAACTTCTTCATATCTTTGTCAGTAAGAAATTACATTTCTCCATGGAACCAATGATTAACAAGTTTCAGCCCTGTCAAGAGGCATTTCCGTATCAACTTACATTGCTCTCTATAAAAATAGCCCAAGAAATTATTAGTATTATAAGTTACATCTTACAGATGTAACTATATAGATTAGCATTACAGATAGATTGCATCCTCGCATTTCTAGCAAAAAAACCCCATATGATTTGTTAAATATTTGCCAGTCAGTGGCTTTGCTGAGGGCAAATTGCTGCAAATTGGAAATCCAATTTATTTCACCGCCTTCTGCCTTGCCTCAAAATGATTTTGAAACACCACTGCTGATCCACAAAGACTTACGAATCCAGGGGTAAATGAAAGCCTGCTGTGGAACAGCCACTGGTCTGTGACAAGGCGGTTTAGCTCAGAGTGTGAAAGTGCCTCCTGGCACGTCCCCGGGCAGCCAGAGGTCTGTCCTGCCAACGACCCAAGTGAGCTGGCACTGATAACAGCAAAGAAGCAGGCTTCAGCCAGGGCTGGAAATTCAGCCAGAGCAAGCTGTACTCAGGTAACTGGCACGTCCTGCACTCTGTGTGCTTCTTCTGTGCTGGCCAGCTCTTGCAAAACCAGCTCTGATTTATGGCTGCAGCCTGCGTGATCCTTGGCTGCAGTGGAGGCATGCTGAAACTCACAGGTAAGCCAAGCACAGGGCTCTCAGAGCACCTCCAACCTTTCTGGTGTTTACTTTACTTATTGTTTTAGAAAATGAAGATTGCTGAAGGTTGCTCCATGTGGCTATAACTACATACATGGAAACTATGAGGCCAAAATACCCTAGGACAAACACAAGAGGATTTAATGAATGGGAAGTGGTGCTTGGCTGCTCTCTGGATACCATGAGTGAGTCTCACAGGCGATGTCTGTTAGCACTAATCCCCATACATTTAGAGCAGAGGCAGATTAGACTCCCGTGGTGGTACTTTACAGATGGTGCTATAATCAAGAGAAACCATAAAGGCTTCTCACATTTTCCATAGCCTGAAAATGTGTGCAGTAAAATCAGTTCATGCAGAAAGCCACGGAACTTCAGCCCTTGACATCCTCTAGGAAATAATATACAATGCCGAAAAGGCAGCTACCACGTACGCCACAAAGCAAGGACATCAGGAATGACTGGACTGATAATAAAGTTCCTGGAACATCTGGTAATTAATCTTAGTTTGGAAGGATTTTAAGATGTTGGCTTATATGACTAATTCCTGTTCACTCCAGTAAGTATGTATACGCCAAGAGACATTTCCTTCTACAGCTTTTCAGTTGCTTCTCATGGAGTTTAAAAGAAAAACATGCTTGGAGCTGTACATCCCACCTAGGAAAAGGTGAAAATGTTAAAGAACTACACTGTCCTGATAGGTACCACGGAAAAAAGCAGAATCAAAAGGTTCATTGACACAGGTTAAATATGATCGTCCATTTCAGAGTTAGAGATTTGTCTGACGACTGTTTATATATACCCACCAGGTTGGTATACGGAATAGAATCATAGAATGGTTCAGGTTGGAAAAGACCCTTGGCATCATCGAGTCCAAGCATCAGCCCCACTCTACCAAGTTATTTCCTACACCACATCCCCCAACACCACATCTAAACAACTCTTAAACACACCCAGGGATCGTGACTCGACCACCTCCCTGGGCAGCCTGTTCCAGTGTCTGGCCACTCTTTCTGTGAAAAATTCCTTCCTAATGTTCAGCCTAAACCTACCCTGTTGCAGCCTGAAGCCATTCCCTCTTGTTCTATCGCCAGTTACCTGTGAGAAGAGACCAGCACCAACCTCCCTGCAACATCCTTTCAAGTAGTTGTAGAGGGTGATGAGGTCTTCCCTCAGCCTCCTCTTCCTCAAACTAAACAGTCCCAGCTCCTTCAATAGCTCTTCATAAGATTTATTCTCCAGGTTAGTCTTTTAATCTTGAAAAAACCCTTCTTATATATTTATATGGATGAGCTGTTCTGGAATGATTACCATAAATCTTTAAGTAAAACAGAAAATATTAACAGTATAAATATACACTCTTATTTAGAAACAATCGTGTCCTTTACAGGCCATTAGGGAAAGTTTCAGACTACTATAGAATGCATGCTTTAGATCTATGCTAGCGTCATAATTGTCTTTAAAGTGATGAGTCACTTGGATTCCAGCTCAGACAGCTCGGTTTGTGTAGCTGCCTGCTGGGGTAATGAGGTAGGATACGGACTCAAACCACCCTTTGCCCCCGAGATTTCATCAGGAATAGTTTTTAAGTGCTCTTGTCACATTTCATATTAGCATGAGTGCAAGAAGAGTTGCTGAAATTAGGTCAGGTTCTCTGAGCATCACCAGATAAGTCACTCCAGAGAGGAGATCAGATTTTTCTAGCTTGGTTATTCCAGTGCTCTGGGCTTCTATCAAGTATTGAAACGGTCATAAGATTAAGCTGGTTTATTGCAGTTCTCTAAATTTGCTAGAACTATTGCTCTTCAGAGAATGTATAACACTGACAGCTATCAGATAGTCCTTTTTTCATAGTAGTCTGAAAAACAGGTTGGAATATTGGGTACGTCTTCCATATGAGATTGTAATAACGTTGTAGTATAATACTAAAGGATCAAAATTTGGCTCTTAATCAACAAACCTTAGCAAATTTATCTAGTTCCCATCCTGACACAGCTGGCCTGTACGGTCACAACTGGTGGAAATCTGAAAGCAGTGCACAGCCCAGCTCGAAATCCACAGTGCTCACCCTGATACTGTCTCACCCTCCAGGCTGAGAAAAGCAGGAAACACTAAAGCCTGTATACACTAAACATGTACACATGCATACAATCTATCTCACTTCAAGATTTTGTACTGGACTCTGCTTGAAAAACCCAAACCTTTAAAATGAGATCTATTCAGATAGATATTACTATTTTCTTACAAAATATCCACACTGAATAGACCTGAAATATCCACCTAAATTTCTGAAGCTCTGTAAAATCTTGGGCAGCAAACAAGTTCACCGGTTTTCCTCAGCCACTTCCAAATTTTGTCTTCGTTAAAAGTGTTAGACAATATGATCTTATTAGAAACTCCCAAATGAGAAGCACAAATACAGTTAAGAAAAAAAAAAAATGCTTTAAAATGAGAAAAGCTTAATATTACTTTAACATTTTTGAAGGTTTGAAGCCTTTTACTCATTTGGTCTTGGCATAGTGCTTTGTATAAAATAACAAATGTAAATATTTATTGCAAAGCCTGAGTTTGTATATCCAAAAATTTTAAGGATGACAGCCAAATGCCTTGTCAATTCACTGGAGAGCCCAAATAGAAATAGCCCTTCTTTGCTGCGATATCCAGTGCATAATAATGGAGTAAATGCTCCTGCCAGAAAATAACTATTAATTTTCTTTTCTACTATCTTGGATCTGTCCCACATTACAAATAAGTGGTTAGTATGAAGTATACAGTATTCCTGAGAACGCATTTACCTCCACTTGCATTATCCCCAGATTTTCTTCTGACCATAAGTGTGTTCTGAGGGCAAACAGGCAATATACAAGTAGGGATCACTTCACTAAAAATGTTACTATTTTCATAAGATTTATGATATCAACTGTTATTTGCTAGGATTTTGTGAGCAATATCTATGTGAACTAGAGAAAACTACACTCTTCTCAGTGTTATCTAGCAATAGATCAAGAGGTGATGTACACAAATGAAAATGCAAGAAATTCTACTTTAACATAAGAAAAACCTTTTTTATTTTATTTTATTGTGAGAATGACTGAGCTGGTTGCCCAGAGTGGTTGTGAAGCCTCTGTCCTTGGACATTCTGAAAACCTAACCTTGGCCATGGCCTTGGGCAACCTTGTTTAGCTGAGTCTGCTCTGAGCAACAGTGGATGGACTAGACAACCTCCAGAGGTGCCTTCCCACCTCAAGTCTTCTGTGAATCTGTTACTCTCCAGCCCAGTGACCAGTTTGTCACCTGTGGACTCTAGTATTTCTTCCAAGGACTGTTTCTGTGTTTACATTTTATAGGCCCTGGAGAAAATCCATTGGAAATCTCAGGAACTGGGGCTAGCTGTTTTCAGTATTCTGATTTGCCATGCTAGTTTTTAACATTTAGCAGAAGAACCTCCTTCAGACAACTCTAAAAGAGAAGAGAGACCACGTTCAGACCTTTGAAAGATGAGGTGTGTGGTCTCAGAAGAGAGTTAGATCCAGTTTGCCAAACCCAGATAACAGATTATCCCTTCCAATCTCAAAGGCCTCTAAACTGTAGAGAGAAGGGCTAGATTAAGATATTTTTGTATTATCTTCTACTGCCCTTGTGCCCTCTTCCAAATTCTAGTGCAGAGATAAAACCATGCCCCTAAGGAAGTGTCTTTTGTTCTACCTACCTGCTGGTAGACAAATTGACAAACTTACCAAGCCCGAAGGGTTGCTTGAAGCACCCACAGATGCTGCTTAAAACTCTGGGGAAATCCCTGGGGCCTGAGTTTTCCTCTGAAATCTTGTAGAAGCCTTTCCATTTTCTTGCCTTTCTGCAGAGCTCCACTGAAGGAATAATGTGATAGATGGGAAAACCTCATTTGGGAAGTAACACTCTTCTTCATTAGATTTTCCCTGAGAGAACTTGATCAATTATTTTCTCATCTAAGTAGGTAAGATGGAGCACTGTATAATTAGAGTGTAAACAGTAGATGACTGTGCAGCCAACAGGCAGAGCTAAACAGAAGCAACTCAGTGCCAAAGCTGTTCCATTGTCCCAGGTGATTCTTACCTAGCAGTCACAAAGATAGCAAACACAGCTTCTTTCCTGTCATCCTGTGGAGTTTTGTTCTGTCTTATTTGTCTTATCTTTATAGAGCTAAAAATCACAAGGAGCCGTTCACACTATAAGGTGCAGAACCACGTCATTTAGGAGTTTACTTTCCACTCTTTTTTTTTCCCCCTTGGAACAGATTAATTATGGCAGAAGAATTTGCATCAGCCTATCTGTCACCAGAAAACAATAACAGAAGGCAGCCAGAACTGGAGGGCTGGCTTCCTGGAAGCATATTACATGATGAGGTTAAACTTAACAAATTGAATTTTCTTCTATTTTGTTAAAAATCAGTTCCACGATGGATTAGTTAACGGAATGTCACTGCGGTGACTGAAGGACACAAACCAGATATAGGTTTGTTCAGTGTGTTTGTAAAAGAGATGTTTATATCTCAGATTTTAAATAGACGTAGGGGATAAATGAACACGCAATGTGCTTTTCATCAAACATACTGCCTAGGAACTCGCGGTGCTGGAGGAACAGTGCTGGCTGCCGGCTGTATTTCAGATGATCTCCTTATCATGTAGGATCTCAGCAACAGAGGCACTGTGCAGACTTGGGCTTTTTGTTAAAAAGAATGCAAAAGCCTGTGTTTTCTTTTCTGTAAAAGAGTATCAAGCAGAAATTATTGCTTTTAATAAAGCTTCACTGGTATAAAACTAACCTGAGACTTCAGAAGTGGCTTATGCATTTACGTGCTCGTAAAGGGAGCCTCGCTAGTTATAAGAGTATTAGAGAGCAGAGTCTGAACCAAACATCTGACATTATTTTGTAAACATAAATATAATGAACATGAATGAAGACGAAACATCTTCTGCCAAGACTGGCCGTTTGTTACCACGTGAACCATCAACTTTGCTGGGGAAAAGCAAATTCTTGCCAATTCTTTGTCAAAGATGGCCATTTGTGAAATAAGTAGGACACAAAATAAGTAGGACACAAATGCAGAAGAGAGGAAAGGCCCTTTTTACTCTTCAAATAGTCATTTGGAACATAGAAAATAAATATTCTTGAGAAAGCTAGGGACCTGTAGGTTTGTTCTAACTGTCTTGAATCTGGGATATGTTTTGTGTTGTGAATTCTGGAGGAAGGGGGAAAGGTACAAACTATGTCTTATATGACACAGACAGTGGAGAATCAAAAGCAGCTCTTGTTAAGTCTATGGCTTACATCCATACCAGAACTGTAAACAACAAGAGTACATTGCAAGCTCATTAGTAACTACCTCAAGTAATAAGGAATTTTCAGTTTATATTGCCAAAATTAAATAACTATACATTATTAGCAACTGCTTTTCTGTGCCTTCATATGTAATAGTAGCAGGCTGTAAAAGTGAAAGTGGTTAGCAATTGCTTCACTGAGAGTTTGCAAAAGATCAGGCACATGCCCAGTGTCAGCTAATGTGTCTCAGCTGGGAAACAGAGTTCAAAAAAGAGGGATGGAAGAAGTGGAGGAGACCTCTTGCAGTCAGGGGTAAAGTCAATCCCAGTGCTGGCATTTCCACCATGCCATTTCAACCTTTTCTTGTTTGGTTTTGGTTTTGTTTGTTTGTTTTCTTTAAAGATGGAGGTATGCTTGCTGATAGCAACAAAAAGCTGGTAAGATCTAGTCATGCTTCCTTAGAATTCAGACCATCTTTTCTGAGGTCCCTCTCGCTCACGATCCAACATTTGCTATCATTATGAAATGTCTGGGAAAAGATCTTCTGACAAATTAGTTTATTTCCACCGATACTGAAATTTAATGCGTAGCAGAAATTGTATTGGGGGAGAAATGGAGGGAGAAGGAGGGAAGGAAACAACCCCCCTCATTTCACTCAAGTGAAGCATGTTATAATGACTTCTAAAAAACACAGCAATCTGACCTAGGAATTTTGGTGGCATATTAAAATATTACACGTTAGAAAAGAATTTACAATAAATAGTTATGTGCTTTCTTAGTCCACCCTAATAATGCCAGAAACACTATGGCAGACAGTCAGCTACTCTGCTGTCTAGACAAATGGCATATTCTTGCTAATTGCAAGTTCAAAAAGCCAAATTAAAAAGTAAGTTTGATGCTAGTGGGAAATGATAGAAAATGGACTATGTTCTCACAAGCTTTTTTCCTTCACATTACTTGAGATGGAATTGAAATCCTGCACATGAAATTATACTGATTTCATCAACTATGAATATGTATTTTCCAAAATATAGGGCTATGAACATATGGATCACATTTCCAATGCATGTCTCAAGTTTAAGAGTTATTAAAAGTAATCTGTTTTGTAATATTTAAACTATTTCCAGTGTTAAAGCCCAACTTCTTAGAGGTGAGATTTTCCAGCAGCATTTGCAGAGAGCTGCATGGGATTTGTGTTCACCAATGAAACGAGGAGAGGGCACTATATTTACATAGCTGTTTGTTTTGGCATTTAGAGAGTCATCTACAAGAACCTTCTCCCAGACAATTCCTTGTTCTGGCTTTCCTGTTATTTATGTTTTGCCCTGTTGGTCTCACAGTGGAAAGGGAGATGCTTTGCATTCATGCAGGATGATGAACCACTGTGCGATTTAGAGCACATTGTCACTTGTATTCTTTAGGAAGTTACAGAAGAAACCTTATTCTCCACTGCAGCTTTTCCTCCGAAGCCTTATACAAAGTGCACAAAACATTTATCACCAGTGATGTCCCAGAGTATGAAAGGATGATGCTGATGCTCATGGGACTCCTCATGAAGATGGGAAGGATTGTACTCACGGCTATGGCTCAGTTGTGGATGATGTGTTTTCTGGGCATACTAAACCTTTCTAAACTTGCTGATATATTCAGCTGCCTGTTACTGAGCTGTTGGAACGTGTATATAGATGACTTTTGCTGGTTAACTTAAGAAGTTTTACTTAAGAATTGCAATACCCCCCACTAACAGATTGGGATGGCAGCCATGGAGTAGGTGTGCTCTTACCCTGGAGGTCATACTAAAGCTTTGCACATCAGTATGAAGATGGCCTTTGAAGCCCTGAAATTAGGACACACTAACAGTTGCTAGTGATAAAACCACCCAAGACCACACTAACACATGGAATACGAAAGAATGACTTGCATTTGTGTCCAGTACTCAGAGCAGTGTCTCTCAAATGGGAGAAGTCAAATCGCTAGTACTACAGTGTGGATCATAGGACCTCCTTCTGTGCAGTTCTCAGTCAAACTTCCATTGCTCTGTTGCCCTTTCTGAAAATCAGATGTCACAAACAGTTGCAACACAGCCCTCCAAAACCATCAGTATGGATGGCGCAGGACTACGCCCTTATTATAAAATTATCAGCCCTAATCATGACTTTGATATAAACCCGATTTTAGTTTCGAGCTGCAGGCTAAAAATTGTCCCAATGATAATGTGCTTTCTGAAAGGCAATGGCAAATTGAGAGAAAAACAATCCAAATATATATATATCAAAAGTAGCTCTATTTTCTTATACGAAAAAGGCATTTTTTTTTGTTCTCTGGAGGAATGCCACATTCATGCCTAAAGCATAAAATACAGTGAAGGAACAGAAGGCAGTATTTGAAACATGCAGATGAGCTCCAGAAACTTCTCAGGGCATTAGCACAGCTGGCTGCCAAGAAGGTACTATTTATCTGAGGAGTCACTGGGTAATGTGTAACATACACAGAAAAGAGAGGCACAAGGTCAGCTCTCTTATGCTCAGGAGCCTTCGCAGTTTAGAATTGGAAGGGTTTTTTTTTATGAGGCCCTCTGCCATTTAACTTCCAGGAAAAAATACTCTATCAAACAAATTCTTTCAATCTTTCCTTTTCTCCCCCATTTTCTGTGTAGGGAAGCAAGATATTTTCTATTTTTTTCATCCCGAGAGTTCCTGAAAACTAAGAATAGATGAAAGAGAGAAATACTAACCAGCTTTTTCCAGAAAAATTCCTGTATCTATAGATTCTTATATTTTAGGGTTTCAAAGGAACATTATGATTATCTAGTCAGAACTGCCTGACGGGCTGTAAAACCTCACCAAGTAATCTCTCCATCAAGCACATAACATCTGTTTGAGTAACTGCATACCTCCTGAGAGATACCCAGCCGTGATTTAAGGGCTGCAAGTGATGAAGTTCTGCAGTCCTTACTCAGGGTTTGACTCAATGAAAACATTGGCATATTATGCTCTCTCTCTGTTAGGTTTGGAGGAACAGAAAGAAATACCTGGCTTTAAATAGAGCCTTGTTTGAAATCTGTATGAATAAACTCTGCAGGATTTAAAACAAACAAGAAGAGAATGCATCATAAGAATATTTGTGCATCACCTCCTCCTTTGTGAGGACGCGTGTTCTTCTATGCTTTTTCTCGGGCTCTTCAGAAACCACTGACAAAACAGATGAATCCCAAAGGTGGATCTCTTTGGGTTTACACTGATTTAGTTTTCTAATTCAGTAACCTATAGGAATAGTTTTCAGCCCCCTCTATGATGCACTGGTCCTAACATATAGAGTAGTCTTCAATGTGATAACGCTCCACCTTCAGGGTCTTTTTTAAGATATTAACGGCAAGAGAATTGTAGCAGAGTCACCAACTTTAGTTGGAGAGACAAATTCTCTCACAGGTGACATAGGAATTCAAACTTTTGTACACGAATGAGACTTGGGGTTTTCAGTCTTGACACCAGAACTGCCCACTTACTGACAAATTCCACAAAAGCATCTACGGCAGAAATCAAGCATCCTGACCAACATATTTGTGCCTGCAGTGGAAGCTGTATCTGGATGTTAAACGCCATCAAGAATCCTGAGAAATACATATATAGCCAAAAGATGGCATTTTTGGAACAGATGTGGATGCAATATGTTCACAGATCATGTCAGGATGTGAACTTATGCTCGTATGCAACTTTAAAGTACACACTGCCAGAAGTTACTTGCCCTCTTTCAGGCACATTCAGAAATAGTAAAAAAATATATCAGAATATGATAATATTGCCCAAACATGATTGTGTTGATAATCTTCTGCATTAGTGAACATTAAGCATATGAAAACGTTCAAAGTGCAGTAGCTCTGCTCTTTGAAATAACAAATGTTTCCAATATTCCAATATAGCTGCACCCTCTGATACGATAGATTTTGCTTACGTCCACTGCTGTCCTGCTATTGCCCAAATTGACTCTCACAGCTGAAGGTCGTGGAGTGACTCAGTGCCGAAACAAACAGATGCTGTGCTGGGAAACCACTTTTAAAAAAATCTTACCTTATGAAAAGCAAGTACAAACTCCTGGGAAATGTAAACTTTGAAAAGAGAAGCATCCATCCTGGCTTCTCAGCTCATCTTTCAAAGCTAAATCAACAGAGAAAAGCAGTCATAATATTTGCAACTGAATAAAACAAGCTAGGACTTGACATTGGGACTTAAAACAGCTCAGTTCATTTCCCTGGTCCGATAGAGACTTCCTGTGAAACCTTGAATAAATTGTTTGGGAGAAGGTTTCTGAAGGTACGTACGTGCCTGGATGTACATTTAGGTGCGGCATTTGCCAGGGGTTCTCATAACTAACGAGTGCTGAAAACGAGTGCACATCTACCTTTAAAATTATCTTCAAGTGTTTTTCCTAAGGGTAATCTGTGGATGACTAAGAGTTCACAAACCCATTATCTGAGCTTTTATAAACAGTGGAAATCAGAATTATTTTCACTTTAAATTTTGATGAGAAGGTGTCCATGAAGCCCTTGGGAACTGACAGTGTTCTAAGACTGTTTCCCTCTGCAAGATGAGAATAATTGTTCCTTCAGTTGGAGCTGTCAAATAAACGCAAGACACACTGTGAGACAATCACACCACGTCGTCATGTAGCCACATTTCAAGCTTGAGTTAAGAAAAGGGAAAAAAAATCACTTGCTGAATAAAGAATATATGTTGTTCTGTCACTGGCTCTCCTGATTTCCACAGTTCATCACAGGATGGAGAAAGAATACACCTCAATAATCATACACAAATATAAACTGGGTAGGGGGGAGTCCTTTCAGTGAAAATTGTCAGAGTGTAAGTAGCAGAAATCACACAGCTGAGTGTTGCTCAGTACGTGCTGGAAGTTGCTCAGCTCCCCAGTATCAGGGCAGAATTTGTCTATTTGTTTCAGGCTTGATTCCGCAATACTAAATTAAATGAGTCATCTCAACTTAATGCAGAAATCTCTCGAAATCAAGGGGACTAATTACACAAAAATCACTCAAGACAGAAGGAGTTGGAGTGAGGCCCCGGGGGAGCACAGCTACATGCACTTTAGACCATTGGAAAAGCTCTTCCCACAGCACACATTGTGTGTGTACGAATAAGTTAATTGCTAACGGGAAGGCAGTATCAGTGTTCATTAAACATGCTGGCTCAGAAGCAACATCTGGCTCAAGGAACGCCTTGATTTGAGAAGCCTGGAAGGGTTATCAGGGAAAAACCAATTTAAACGTATCTCTTATAATAATTCCTAAGCATTAGCTATGAGCAGCCATCAGAGGTGCGATAATGCAGCAAGCTGTCCCACTGACAGTTCCCACAGCCCAATGCTTGCTGTCACAGACTCCACCACGTGGGTGAGAAATTATCTCACAGCTGGAAAAGGTGATTCTCAGGTTTCTAGATCATAAACTTCAATATTTGCACTGGCCATTTTTTTTACTTGTGGACCAGTAAGATATGATTATTGAGGATCCTTGTGCTGACAAAGTAGATGATGCAGCTATTGCCATGAGATGGCTGTATGCCATTTACCAGTTCAGTTTCACAGTACTTTCCAGTTTTATAGAAATACATTTATGCTTTGTACTAAGAGGAAAACTCTTCTGCTTCAAACTATTCGACCATGTTTAGTCCACTTTAATTACTGCATATAAAAGTGTTTTATTATTTTATTCAATCAGATTGGCAGAGATCTCTAAAAGCATTCAACTAGAACAGTCTTACTAAAAACTATTCAAAAGCTCCTGTGAGTTTGAGCACGGGATCTGGTAAACTCAGTAACAAATAAAGCATAATTCTAAACATTCACATTTACCAAAAAAAAAATAAAATTACAAAATCTGAACAATAAGTTAATAAAGTGAAATAGTTATCTACTGCTCAGATATAAAAAGCAATTTAATTTATATATCAATATAGCAGACATGACAAAATTGTGAATAATGCTATCCACTGTCACAAGTGATACTTCATGATTTCCAGCATAAAACTTATATTTTAATTTTCTGTTCATACATAGCCAAAAGAAAGAGGCAAAGCCAGCCTAATAGTAATCCAAGGTTCTGTAGGAGAAACATCAACCAGGGTCGCCGTGTCTGAATATGAGTCATTTCAGGAAGCTAAAAAAAGAATAAGACACCAGAATGAGAGCCAGATATATCCATCTCTGGAAAAGACTCTTATGGGAAAACAAGACCAACTTCATTAAAAGAGACTTTTTAAATGCTCGGTTTCTGGACATAGCTATTAATCTGTAGCATGTTCTGTACGTTGCAACAACACACATCTTGACAGAGAAATATTTAAATTAATCAAATTCTTCTCATTTTGGCTCTTTTACTAGCACTGATGAGAATTATAAATGAGATTCCAGAATTTGTTAATGGTTTTGGTAGATTTTTTAGTAATTTTATACATCTGTCTGTAAGGAAATGCTTATTTAGTAAAATTATCAGTTCCTTTTTGTGGGAATAAGCTAGTTTGAGGTTTTTGGGTTCAGTCCTATACACAGGGTCAATTTTGCTCTTACTGAAATAACTGGCAACGCTCCTACTTACTCAGGCTTTAGTAAACATACGAGCAGAGAACAGGACTTTTAAAACATGCTTGAAAAAATGATGTCTGATTTTTTTCTCTGTGAGTTTTAAATCAAGTAAAGGAGCAGCAGCTGTTTAGAAGAATATTAAAAGCTACTTACTTCGACCTTCTACCCTACATGGTCTCTTTCAACAAAGTTTTAAACAAAAGGTATGCCTCAACAGACCCTGTGAAAATGCTGCCCAGGCTCAGAATCTCCTAGTCTTTATTCTTTATGCATTAAAGATGATTGGCAGCAGAGCCAGCGATAACCATTCATACTTTCAGATCAACTTTGGAAATAACTACAGAGCAGTCACCTTCGATTTTGGTTGGCCTTTTTTTGTCTATTTGTTGTGAACTTCAGAACAAGAGTGAGTGGACCCAGCACTCTCCCATCATATTTCCTTCCTGCTGCACTCCCAGCCTGCACTAGAATGAAGCTTCTTACTTCCTCCCCTCTTTACAGCCTCCTCCCAGGAGCTGTGACAGCATCAGCCACTGGGAGCCAGTGGAGGGGTGCAGAGCAAGGAGGCCACCAGGATATGTTCACATCTAGTTGCTATGCTTGTCCTTTCTTCTGTCAGAGGCAGTTGGTGGGGGGGAGGTGTCTCTGGGCTTGCTTCTCCAGCACTTTTCTTTCTCTGGAATTTGTCATGGGCTCAAAAGGAAATTGTCGTGAAAAATCTGTCTCTACTGGGAAGTTTTGCATGAAAATAACAGGCAAACCCAAAAGCCCTGGACCTTCATAACAGCTAGGCAGTGGTTTAAATTATGACATAAATTTGTGTCTGAGAAACTTCTGTAGTGATATTTAATTTGTGTTTGAGGATCATCAGAAACACTTAATCTAAAGCCAAGGTAAACACCTCAGAGTTCTGTGGAGCAGTCTCACTGTGCTGTCCTGCCAACAAACCTCCACCTCATACTCCTCAACGTTCCTCGATCAGAAACCAGGGAGGCTGTTCAGTCTTATTAAGCTGCTGCTCTCTTACTTATCTGCTGCTCTGACAAGCACATGAATATGTGAAAGCCCATAAAACGAATACTGAAAATTGTAGTTAGGCTTTGTACACTATTAAGTATTTGTACCTAATTGGCAGGAGCACTGTTTGCAGATGAGAATACAGCAGAGAATAAAAGTTCTTTCTGTGCAGAAAGCTGGAAAATACATAAAGCATGGCTGATTTTCTTTTGAGATGTACTGCACAAACATATGATACTTTTCAGATCTACAGATATCTGTAGTGCTACAAGAATATTTTTAAAATAAAATAATCCCTGTGATATTTAACACTTGTGCTTCTGAGAGATACAGGTAAGTAACTCAATTGTGGCAATTCTTTTGGCAAAATGCAGAGAAAGTCTGACTGGAATCCCTATTGATAAAAGGGAGGTGAGAAAAATAAGATCCCCCCCACATCTTTCTCCTCTTGACACTGAGATTATGGTGAAAAGTTGAGAAGAAGGGAATACATGTCCCGGTCTCTGACTGGAACTGTTATCTTTCAGCATTTACAGTTGGCACATTGCTTGGAAGACTCAGGGAAAAACATGGTAGGGTTCTGGAAGCTTGTGGATCCCTGACGGATGCTGATCCTTAACTGAAGGAAAAATACTCCTAAATCATTCTTAGCTACATTAGTAAAACCATACCTATTGAGTAGGTAGGCAGCTTCACTTCCAAATTTCTCTGTGTCAGAACAAGATGCTACTTGGTACACAGTGTTCTTGTCTCTTATTTACCTCTTCAGTCAGGACTGCTGACACATCCACAGTCCTTAGGGAGTTCTCTCATAAGCTCTTAGGAGCACTTTAAGTTCGTTTTACATTTTTTACAGCAGCAAAAGTAAACAGACTAAAATGCAACCAAGATCTAAGGTCAATTATTATAACTAGATTGTCTAAAAGATTTTAATATATATCAGGTTTCAAGTATTATGCTTGAACCTGGTAAATGATATCTCAGGCACCAAGTGGGGGTGGTAAAAAGCACAACAGAGACTGCCAGGCTTGGGAACAACACAGCAATAATTCATGAAGAGACAGACCTCTTGTTCTTTCCCCACCTCTTGACCTAATAACTCAAAGTATTCAATCTTTGTTCACATCCTTGGAAGCAACTTCACATTAATACGTGCTGGTTAAAGAGCCATGTGATACTTAAAATTAGCTGAGAAAGTAATTGGTTTATGTATTGTTACAGGTATAAAAGTCAGCCATCTCTTCAATAAACGATGGGGCCTGAGGGATTCTTGCACGGTTCTTAGACCTTCTTTCTAGTGTGTATCTTCACACTTGATTTTTCTGTACTCACATCACTGAAATTGAACTGGGAGTATGAAAAACGTTGGGCAAATATGAAAAGGTTGAGGCAATCTGATGGCTTTTGAGTTGGCTAGGAGCTCATCTAAACCTCTCTGAGAAAGAAAGGCTGGCTGGGAATAAGACAGGATGAGCAGCTTGCATTTTAGTTCAGAAACAGCAAATACACCTTGAAAAACAAATACAGAAATGAGGAGTAAAAAGAAAAAAGTAACCAACTTTTTCAATATTTTAAAAATCCTGGTAGGTTCAAGTGTTTGTTTATGTTATAATAAGTAACTTTCAATCCTAGAAATGCGTTGTTTACCTTTCCCCCTCTCAAAGTCCTTTATGCCATGTTGCCCTCGTAATAGCCTGTATTTTGGCCTTTTATAAGCAATTACACCTACCCCATAGCAGCGTTACCTAACAAAAACAGACTATCATTCTAAGCACCACACACACACAGGACAGGTGGCGTGCTTTCTTGCTCCAAGTTAATCTTCCTGCATTTGTCTGACACTCATCTGTGATGTGGCTATGTTAAAAGGAAAATATAACGATATACTGAAGTTCTCACCATTTCTGCTAAAGACAAATACAAGAACATTCCAGCTGTGACAGTAAAAATCCAGTTTTGAATGCGAGGATCAGTTGATACAGAAAGGCCAATATAAAGTCCTAAGAATGCTGTTAGTGCACTTATAAAATTCATCAAAATTGCAGTCTTCGTGGGAAGCCCCGTACTCAGCAGCACAGCAAAATCTCCTGCATAGAGAAAAAAGACAGAAAAAATTATGATTTTGCTGATAAATGCATTTGTAAGACTCTGGGTAATAAAACATGAAGGATATTAATTAAGATATGCAGAAAGATAGTGAATGGTGGAGGACTGCCCTTGGATTGCTGCAGAATTAGTTATAAACTCATCTTGTGAGAAAAAAACATAACCAAAGCCCCCATATTGACTTGTATTTGTTTAGCTGTTCCTAAAGATAGCATACAGTATACAGGAGGGGCTTTCTGTTAGTTCTCGATGTTCTGTGACATTCCCAACTTGGATACATGCAAAAGTCAAGTCACATGCTTTCCCAGAGTTTCTAAATCTTTCTCAGTTGGGCACTTGCCAGTTCAAATCATGTGAGGATATCTGCAGCATGGTCTTTGAGTGTTTCACAGGTGCTGTAAGTCAGAAAGACCTCTGTCAGGCTGATTCCAGTTTAATTCCACGGATTTCAGACTTAACTGAGTTTTGTAAACTATACATCAAAATTGCATCACAGATTTTATTTTTTTAAATAAACTAATTCATGACAGGTCTACAGCAAAAAGATTTTGAAAATTCTTCTCTGTGAGTGTAGGTGCCCCTTTGACACTGGGGCACTGCTGTCCCAGAATTAAGGTGGTCTGCTTTTGGAGTTAGCTGTTCGGTGTTTTGGTACTTTCTTTGCTTTCTACAGCAATTTCCCATCCCACCTTTTTGTTTGGGGAAGTTTTCTACAGAGACAGCACATGAAATCTCCAGTCATTTGAGAATAGAAACAAGAACCTGCAGTTCTCATCTCAAGTTTGCCAGCATATTTATGTATATATATTCACCAACAAAATGTCAGGAGCAAATTCATCCACACCAAAAGATTTACCAGGAAGAGATACTTGAGGACAAATGTCCAACAGAATTATCTCCCTGTCCTGTATGCTAGTAAAATGGGTCATAGAACTTCTTTTACTGTCTTGTTATTCTTGATTAGCAGCAGGAATGAAGGTAGCATGAGGAATATGTCGTCAAACCTCTCTGCTGCATATTAAATCATAGAATCATAGAATGGTTAGAGTTGGAAGGGACCTTAAAGATCATCAAGTTCCAACCCCCCTGCCACGGGCAGGGACACCTCTCCCTAGAGCAGGTTGCTCCAAGCCCCATCCAGCCTGGCCTTAAACACTTCCAGGGATGGGGCATCAGCAACTTCCCTGGGCAACCTGTTCCAGTGCCTCACCACCCTCACAGTAAAGAACTTCTTCCTAAGATCTAATCTAAATCTCCCCTCTTCCAATTTAAAACCATTACCCCTCGTCCTGTCACTAGACTTCCTGACAAAGAGTCCCTCCCCAGCTCTCCTGGAGCTCCCTTCAGATCCTGGAAGGCTGCTCTCAGGTCTCCCCGGAGCCTTCTCTTCTCCAGGCTGAACAGTCCCAGCTCTCTCAGCCTGTCTCAGCCTAAAACTCTGGGATAGTCCATTGTGCCAAGCCCACATGGCTCTTGCTCACAGCTTGTTGTACACATGAGAAAAAGGGTCGCTCTGACCTGGTGCATTTGTGTTTGGAGAAGGTGAGATGGGATGGTACCCAATAATGAGGGCAGAAGTCTCACCTCCTTTTGTGAAGAGGAAAGAGAAGAACACAGCTTCTTTATACACCCACCTAACACATTATGATATAGTTCCTGATGCTATAAGCAAAAAGAATTCCCACTAACATCATACAGGAAATAATTCTTTGGAAAACCTGGAACCATCAAACCAATCAAGAAAAATGCACATATATGTTTCTTACCCATTTCATGAGGAATTTCATGGCATAAAATAGCAATAGTCGTTGTCACACCTGTTTCTGTTGAGGACGAGAATGCTGCTCCTATTACCAAGCCATCAGCAAAATTGTGAAGACTGTCACCGACCAGAACCATTATTGCTAACAAGCTAATTTTCTTACCTAGGAAAAACCAATCAAATAATAAAAAAAAAAAAGCCCAGAAATTTTAACACAGACACTGTAATTTGTTTTTTTGGTGACTTCACATGTAACGTTACGAAAAGTGATAATAATCAGAGGACAATAGTGTTGATCTGCTTTGTACTTGTTATTACACTTCTTTCAATATATTTGAAACAAAAAAGTAGGTTGTAGAATAATTCAGAGATACAAATACCAGAAAGTAGTTTCCTTACTTTCACTAGGTCAACTATTAGACAAAAAATTAGAATTACATTTGAGTCCAGTTTCATGGTAGATCCTAAGGGTTTCCATCAATCTTCCTTTGGCTGCTGAAATTCACACAAGTTTTCCTGGATTTTTTTTTTTCTTTTCTTTAAAAGGTGGGAATTTTTCCACCATTGCTCACGGAATCGCACAGCCAGAGTGAAGATCTGTATTTGGTCTCCTGCAGCTGATCTTTTTAACACTGTAAAGCATGCTGCTACTGAGCAAAGTTTTCCGGGTCTGTGTTTTATGAGGCTGTATCTGTGAAAGATAGAGGCGAAAGGCAACAAGCCTCAGAGCATCACTATTAGTACAGCCTTACAGTATGCTCATCTTCAACTTTTGTTCTGATCAATTAATGGTCATTATGTTCATAGAATCATAGAATGGTTAGAGTTGGAAGGGACCTTAAAGATCATCAAGTTCCAACCCCCCTGCCACGGGCANTCTGCAGCATCACTCACGGGTGCAGGTAGCTATTTTTCTTTCCCATATTTTTCAGTGAGCTTGATTTCGTATGGAAGGGTACATTGTATGTCCATGATAAGGCAGCTGAGAGGAGAGGGAAGGTACAACTAGTGATAAAAGTACTGAAATCAACCTGGGCAATTAGGGAGAATCTCTCTATCCAGCCTGCAACTGTAGCACCATGAATGGATTCACGGGGAGGAATTTTATCTCAAGTATCAATGGGGCTCCATACATAAGCTCAATGTCCAGGCCTTGCAACCTATAATTGGCTCCTCTATCCTGTACTTCATTCCATCAATTTTATCCACAGTTTTACAAGCAGGACTTCCTAATGCCTCTCAGGAAATGCACCCAGCTTCCCTCTACACAGTATGGACAGAACGCTTTGCAAAGGGTTGTTTTATGCCTGAAGAAGCAGGGCTGTGATTTGGGACCTAAACATCAAGTATTCTCTTGACTGTTGTTGGTCCCACACAGATATATACGACAGCCTACGGAGCTAATGTGGAGCTGCACAGATGAGGTTTCACCTCAGTAATGTTTCTTCAGAGATGGCCATTTTATAGCGATGGGAGAGATGTTTTTCTTACAGAAACTGGCTAGAACTGCAGCCTTCAGACTATTATAAAAAACACACACAGCACATAAAAGCCTAACAACTGTATTCAGAAAACCCTCCCTAGTTGCCTGGGAGCTCTGCGGGTTCAGAAAAATTGGCAGGCTTGTTAGATTTTCCTGCCAACTTACAGAGCCAGACATGGATGTCCCCAGTTTGCACAGTTCTTTCTAAACAGTATGGGCAGTTTATAATCAATAGGGCAGCACATGAGTTACACAGAAGTAATAATAGATTGCTGCACTATATCAAGGTTGTGATATGTAAGAAGGACTGGCGAGGACAAAATCACGAGCTGCCCTGAGATATTACTGCTCTGTTTTATTCCAGTATTTGATTGTTGAAGATGTACTATATGGGAATTCACTGCAGCATTTTGTCTATAGTATATAACATAAGGGATCGGGTTAAGATTATGGAGCAATTGCAAATATATGTTCTGTCAACTGACTTGACAGGAAGTTAAGAAGATGCATATATAAACAAATCCGAATGCTTATCTTACTTTCAGCCTATTTTAAAGCAACCTTGTTACCAGCAATCATCTCACTGCATTGCTGTAAGAGTAACTATTAGCTATCAATTTACTACCTTAACTATTTCTACAAAGCCTTTTCTTCTTCAAAAAATCCTTAAACATTTATTTGTGATAGTTTTCTCTGCTTAAATAGGGGAGCGGAACTCATAACAAATTCTATTCCATAATTTTCACAAAGCTACTGGGCAGGGGCCTTCCACCATTGATTATGGTTTTTAAACTTTGAATAAGAGTTTAAAGCAAACATTTATCCATACATAGAACTTTTTTCCCCATGTTTTCATTACTCATACAGCAAAAATATTTATAGTGAATGTAACATCTCACTAAGTATACCAAATACAAAACGCTACTGTTTGATCTTTTCAGATATTGCAGAACAAGTGTGGATAACTGAAGAGAGGGCCTGTGAGAAATCACAGATCTTTTTCTTCCAGTACTTCTTTGCTTTTTGAGTTACTAACTGGCTATCTAAGGTGACTGACTTCTCTCCTAGTCCTACTTGGCAGGCTTTTACAGTGGCATTGCGTGGCATTTCTGGAGATGTCAGGCTTCTGTCTTAGAGCTGCAGATTCCACTCCATTTGGGGGAAAAAACACCTAAAAGTTTAGCTCAGTACCAAGGTATCCAGGTATGTTTATGCATTTAGCTATTCATAAGAACTTTAACAACACAAACTTTTGAAAATATTTATTCTCTAAAAATCCCTAAACAAAAACATCCTGTTTTCCCTACTACGGTTTCACTTACTGACGCCTAATATAAAACTGAGCTATGAGGAAAAAATGGAACCAAACAAAAATTTTACTGGGAAAACAGACTAAATTTAGTTAGGGACCAAATGTAGTTATTTGGAACAAGTAAGGTTGAGATCAATAGAAATTTCTCTGTGCATAGCAGCTAGTGATGATCAAACACAATGGAAACATCTAGAGATGGACTAATAGTCACATTGAAACTGGCACTGGATTGTGTGCTGCAGGATAGGTGGGACTGAAGAAATGGAAATCCAGATTTCAAATGCCTCAGAAATGAAAATGAACTCCACAAGAAGAGAGAAGAATATTAGAAACCTAGAAGACGACAATGATCTTGTTCAATAAAAGAAACTGTTGACCTGAGATCACAAAATAGAGTTGTTTACAACTCTACAATAAACAGCATTCAATTAAAATGCTATTCTCTGAGCTAAATGACTATGGTCTGTTTTCCTTTTTATTTTTCTTTATGAGTAAGTAGAACAAACCAGAGAAGATAAGAATTACTTTGAAGCTCTCTGAAGAAAACAGATTATCCTAAAACTGGGAGCCATCACGAGCCCACAGTTCCATACATGTAATAAATCATTACTGGTTTCAGGAGACCATTGCTTTACAGTGTAAGGGAAGAAGGAAGCAGAATTATACTAGTGCAGCAAGCCAAAAGCCCAATTGTTTCACTACCTTCAGAAATAAAAGCCCAAGAAAAGTTTACAATTACAAAAATCTGGTTTATATTAAATTTTGACTGTTCCCCTTTAAGCAAAGGATTTAGAAAAATGGTTTGCAACAGTGAGTCAACAAACACTAAAGCGTGGACAGTATAAGATTAATGAACTTCACAATTACAGGGCTGGCAGCTGAAAAGGTCTTCAAGAAGACATGTAATTATGTAGCCAAGCATCATCAGATGTGGTGAGGTAGCAGACAGCAGAGAGCTAAGCCAGCCTTACACTTTCAATTCCATTTTAGGTCTTAAGGATTTTTCTGTTGTCTTTTTATTGATACTAACTTTTTTTGCTGATCGTCTTACTCTCTGGAGGAACTTCAGCAGACTCAGAATCTTCTGGGTTTCTCTAGTTAAAAGCAAAGATAATGGATTAGTGTTAATGGACTCTTCGAGCTGCTGATATAAATACAGGAAAATATCAAATAATTTCAAGGTTTTTTAATTAAAGACAGTTGCTGTTATTTGCATAGATATCATTAGAATAATTTAATGAGTACTGGCAGTGTGATTGGTACTGCAGAAAAACATTAAAAGAAGAACCTTGCCCAGAAAAGGCTGTAGTCTAATTCAGGTAGGAAGACAGACACTCATAATTGCCTCTATAACCCAAGAAAATAATGTTTCTGCTCAAATATGCAAAAATCTGAGCCAAATGCAGAGCTAAAAAGGACATCATCATTCAAATTTCCAAGGATTTCCAAAGAAAAATGGCTAGAAAACAGAGTCTTTTTGGAGTTCATGTTTTTCAGTTACTCTTTGAAAACACAAGGCTGAAAAATATGATGATAGGTAGGTTTCACACCCTTTCAAAATACAGTTGTTTTTTCTTCAGGGTGGTACAGCCTCTGTGCCTCCCCTCTTGGCCCTCTTGGGCTCGGTCTCAGCACCAGGCATCACTGGCTGGGTACAGCAGCACATGAGGATGCTCCACTGCAGTGAGTGAAATATATGCTTATCTCAGACAAAGAAAGAGACAGTATCTTTGTTCTTATCCTAGAGAGTAAATTAGATGCATCAGCCATAATATTTAATTAACAGAAACTGCAACTGTGGGGAGAGAAGGGAGAACATGAGGAAAGACGAGCTCATTCATTATCATCAACAGGAAACGATGACATGGCTCACATACTAGTAAACATTCTTGACTTGTCTGCTCACTGCATTCCATTGAGAGTTTCCCAACTGCGTTTGAGAGATTAGCAGTGGCTCACGAGGCTCTCGCCCATCACAACTGTTTTAGAAAATGGAGTTCACCTTACAGAGGTTCTCTGCAGATTCTGATTTAAACCAGGAACCTGTGTATCTAGATACTACGCATAAACTGAAGAGATTTATTGGAAAAAGAGAAAACACATTAAAAGGTTAATTTAATTTGCAAAAGTGTATCTGTCTGGATACTCTCCACAGACCAACAGAAAGTAATGTAGTTTCTTATGGGTAAGCAACATTCCTTGATATCCGCTTGTTTACTTTACTTTTGCAGCTGCAGAAAATGTCCAAGAACCATCCCAGATTTCATCTGGTCACTAATTAGGCACTTAACTCTCACTGCAGAAAATCCTGAAGTTTATCCCATTGGAGAACAAGACAAAGTTTTAACAAGGGAGGAGGAAAATCTTCCAGAATCTTATAAACAAAAGTAGTACAGGAAGTGTATTGTTATATCAACCTGATACACATGTAAAAAAGTTATTCTAAAAATCTGTTTGAAATCTCTGTAAAAGCTCATTATAAACTTCAAAATCTAGAGATTCCTGGCAATTATGTCATGTAATAAGGGACAAATCAATAAATATTGAAAAATAATACTGATTTATTACATTAATTTGGTTCATTTTTTGAGGAACAGAGAAAGAAGGATATAAAATCAGGGAAGTATGTCATATGGGTAACCTACCAACTGTATGGTTGAAGTAGACTTGTCTCTGTCTGAATAGTCATTTAATTCAGATTCCACTGGAAGATCATGGGAATGTCCCCAGTGCCCATTAACTAAAGAAAGGCCCTGCTGAATGAAGATGCTTTGCAATTAGTTCTGAAACCCAGTGAACACAGGTGTAGTCTTTCTCAGCCCTTAGTGAAATTTTCGCATTTATAAGAAATATATTTTTCAAAACAAAACCTGTTGGAAAAGATTGCTGCCTACGATCAACTTTTCCTAATGCTTAGTTGGTTAAAACAACCCCGAAAAATTAATCAGATAAATCAGTGCCAACCATAACGGCTTAATGAAACATTTTGTTTTAAAACTGAAGATTAACATTTGAGATTGAGATGGATATAGCAATTAACTTTTAGAGTTCATCTAGTCCTCTGCAGAACATGTTTAAAGACTGC
Organism: Thinocorus orbignyianus; assembly: GCA_013400375.1. Lineage (NCBI taxonomy): Eukaryota > Metazoa > Chordata > Aves > Ciconiiformes > Thinocoridae > Thinocorus > Thinocorus orbignyianus. The sequence continues at coordinate 285,927 of VXBW01002560.1, forward strand.
AGGAGGACGATAAAGCCCTCCTCTCAAATAAGTAACATAAAGGACTACTTTTTACCAAACAAACAAAATATCGCTATCATCAAAATACTCTCATTCTGTTAACTTCACATAATACTCTTATGGTTGACTCAAAGGTAGTGGGAATATCTAAATCAGGCCAGACATTAAATACTCTCTGTAAAACAGAACAAGCAAAGGCTTAGACTTCTTAAGTGACATTAAGATAGCCTCCCATGCCGAAAAACTTAATGAGCCATCATACTTTGTGTTACGTTGCATCCTTGTGCACAATCACATTTTCAGGCAGCAGCCATGTGGAAATAAAGTAATAAAATTACTATAAGTAGGGCAGTGAGCAAGGAGATTTATTAATTTAAGATCGGGTTCCTCTGATTGCAACGTATATATTAGATTTTCAAATCTATTGGGAAAGGGGTCAAAGATAATTTGGAAATTTTAAGGTATCATTCTTCAAAATATCTTATGCTTACATCTACGTCTTCCTCCACTTCAAATAGAGCCTAAAGTAAACACTTGTCTTTACAATTTCATATGGATAGGCACTTCACTTGCTCCAGTGCTAGTCGTGAAAATATGCTTACAGAACACCTTCAATTAACTTGTTTCCTTGAGTTATAAATATATGGAGTACGTTCATGAAGCATACAAATTCCATAGACCAAAGCAAAGTAGAAGCTCAATCTGGTAGGAGCACTTTGCAAAGTTATTTTTAATGCTTCATTTAACTCATACAAATCATAATTATTTTCCACAATCATGTTAATATTTTGTGCACTGTAATATCTCAAAATAAGAGATTTTTCAAAGGATAAATTTTACAAAGCTTTACCTGGTCATGGGGTGTTACCAAAAGAAAGAAACACTTTTCAATCAGAAAAAACCCATGAATTCCTCCAATTATTCCCAAAAGTTTCCAAATATATTCCTTCCCGTCATAGAAATGTTCTACCTCTTGTGCTTCATGTTTATGTAAACCAAGAGTCTAAAAAAAAGAGATAAATTAAAAAAACTTAAAATGGCAATGTTTTGATTTTTGCTAGAGTTATCCATAGTATTAATTCAAATTATTCTTAAAATTTTCTTTGGCCATGTCTTTCAAATCTACGTTGTGATTGAGCTAATCAGATGAATAGTAGATTTATCAGGAGAGCACATTTTCATAGTAGAATTATTAGGAAACTGCTAAACTTCATCATCTCCTGGTGTTGAAGGATATTTTTAGAGACAGTTTTATGAAATGCTTTTTACATATATATATATATATATATATGCAGTATATTTTCTTTGGAGCATATCAGTCTTTAAAGTCTAAAAAGTTACTTGCATCATCTTCAGATGTAAACTTCATATTAAAACTAATTCATAAAGCTTTTTGCTGGTCTATGTGTTTCCATTTTTCTCCAGTGGCACAGCATGGTAGCTCTCCTTTGCTCAGAAATTGAGCACTTTAAAGGCTACTGGATATATCACTGAAAACTGGTGAACACTTACACGCTCAAGAAGTGTTTCTGAAAGAAATGCATGTCTGACATGCACTGAGAATTGCCTTTCTTAAACCACTCTCCCAGTTCTGCTTCCAGAGACGATGTACTGAGGATGCAGGACATTTTGACCAGAATTTCAAGTGGTGTGAAGTTCTTTTTCAATGGCGCGTTGAAATCTCTTCATAGCAGTTGTGTCATTGGGGGACACTCATTCAAAAATAAATGAATACAAAATGGAAAATTGCTTCTGTTTTACATGCTATCCCATCCTCTAAATTTATATTATCAATTTAGGAATAAAACATAGCATGTATTTTATTGCAGTTCCAGGTAGCAGGAATAATTGGGCTGATAGCAACTGGTTTTCTGGAACAGTATGTGGAGGGCATGGTGGATGCCTCATACAACCTTTGAACAATTTCCACTAAAAGCATCTTCCTCATGAAAGAATTTCATACACATCTAGAAACCTGGCTTGCACAGGACCTGTGGCTTTTCTGAAAAGCATTTCTGAAAATACGAACCTTATTTTCTCTGAATTCATCATTTCTTGATTTCTGCTTTGTACTACTTGGATTCTCTACTTGAACTAGAAAGTGCAAATGTAATTGGAATATGGGGTGGCTGGTTCCCAAATTTAATGGAAAGCTTTACTTTTAAACAGATGAGCATCAGCCAGGTTTAAATGAGATTTTTTTTTCTCTCTGTGTGTAGGTGTGTGCACATGTGTGAATGTTTTGAAAATCCAAGTGTGTATTACCTACCTGAGGAATGAGATGTAGCAGTGCATCTCCAGACAGGGTCCCAACAGCCAAACCAACAAACAGCTGTAAAATGAGTGTATAGATTTCTTGACAGGAGTTGAATAAAATGAGGGTCGTGCCCAACATAGATCCAACAGTAATAAGTAAAACAGCAACAGTGCTGTAACCGTATTCTGTAGGGAAAGACAAATGAAACAAATCAAGGGCACTTTTAATCATCCAGTATTTGTGTTTGTGTTTTAATATTTGATTTGTTGTTTGGTTTTTGGTGGGTTTTTTTTTTTTTTGATGCTATGTTTTGCTACCTTTGTGTCCAAGCACACAGAGAAGCAATTCATTGTGCCACACAGATCTTTCTAGTCATGTATGATGCAGGTGACAGAACCAGAAGCCTAAAAACCATTCATTTTTTCAAGCTTTACAGGTAATACAGTCTAACGCCTCCAAATTTCAGGCCTTAAAGTGCTAAACAGACTGTGACTGTGCAGATCAGAGATACTCAGAGCAGCACAGTGAACATCAGTCTGCACTTGTTTGCTAAATACTAAGGTATTTATGCTACATCCTCACATGCCACACCTGTGAATCTTTACACCGAAGACCACGTTATCAACCAAATCATATTCAGTAACTAAAACCTCAGATAAATGTTGGTGTCTCATTTAGGTTCTAAGCACAAACTTTTTAGTTCAAATTATGTTTACAAACGTCCTGTGGACATACATTCCTTTAGTTACTACATCAGGGTCACCAACCTATTTTTCCCTGATTACTAGGATTTTTGGAAGGCTACTCTTAGAGTTCTTCAGTTACACGCTGCTCACATTCCCAACCTTCTGCACAACAGGAATTCTGATTAATCCATAAGAAATTCTTATGATGGAGGTAAAACACTGATGAGAAACAGACATAAAGGAACTAATGCCAAAATATTCAAAAATATCACTTAATGTTTCACACTTTAATAGCACTGCAAGTACTCAGCACCTCATAAAATCAGACAGTAAATTTCACAGACTGCACATCCAAATACAGGGGTATAGTAGATACTTCTGGAAGGTCAGGCCTTGGTAACTTAGCCAAAACAGCACAGCCTGTCAGTAAAATTGAACTGAGAATAAAATTAATGAGCCTATGCTCAGGTCACTAGGTCACACATAGGTCAAACCTGAAGTCATTCATCTGTCTCAAGCCAGCACAAGTGTCCCTGTGGTCATGGAAACCTTCCTTTGCCAAAAAGCACAGGGAAAGGGTGGCAGAAAGGGCTCTTATTGATTCCATTTTCAGTTTGAATATTTCAGTTTGCTCTTCTACAGAGGTCTCTCACCTTGCTGAGATCACTAAAATGTTTGCAATTGGGCTGATGGCCTTTGACTTGAGAGACCCTCATTCAAACTGTGAATTTGCCATGAACCTTGTATTTGACCTGTGAAAGTTCCTTTCTTTCTTTGTCCCTTGATTCCTCATCTGAAAAAGGGGCATATCCCTATAGCATAGAGAAGATAAAAGCAGTAAAGGCTGCAAGGTGTTCAGGCAATGAGAAGAGAGATATAAGAAGGATGTTGCTTTCTGGGGAGCTATAATGATTCTTCCTATTGTGTATGTTTCTTTCTACTATAACCATTTTGGAGCTATCCGTGACTGTTCTTCCACGCCCTTATTTAACATGTTTTTTAATTCATTAATCATTTAATTCATTAATCTGCACACCGTGGAATGATAACTCAGTTTATTCCCACAAGCTGCTTAACTTGTGTAGCTTAAAGTACAGCTAGAATTTAGAGATGGAAAGTGCCATACAGGTCACTGGCCAGCAGGACTGGAAAGCTTACTGGTTCCTAATAGATTTAATCATCTAAAGCTGGCCATGTAGATATCAGGATAAAAGCACTGAAGGCATTGATTGGGAGCCTAGAACTGCTGCTCTAGATGTAGGTGGTTATGGTTAGATGCCCATTACCTTTTGTTCATTCCTGGCTCCTAAATCCCCCATCTAATGCCCCCTTTAATACACCAGCATCACTACCCAGATGTTGCTGGTTTAAACTAAAAACAAACCCAAGAACCACATTAAGAAGTCCTTAGGTCAGATCAGATTCAGATATTTTTTTTTTTATAGGGTGGACTAGGGATTGGTTACAGGAGAAGTTGAATCAGCAGGATGGTAGGGCAGAAATCCCTGGAAGCAGTGGCATGTGAGGGCTACGACTGCAACTGGAAACAATCTGATTATACTCTGACTCAGGCCTTGTTCCAGCTCTGTCACACAAGTCCTGCTGCCCATGTGATGGTTTTTCTGGTTGTTTTTCTTCCCACAATAGCATCCCCAGAGCTTCTCTGCTGGAAAATATCACAACATGAAAAACCAGCAACATTCACTCAGAATTAACCTATACCAAGCATTTGCCCCATCCTGGTATAAAACGCCAGCTAACATAACCTTGAGTCTATGTATAACAGCAACGTAATGGTTCTAGAATAAACCTGGTGGAAATTTCACAAAGCAGCAAGACTAAGAAGGACCCATCACTTATCAGTACAGTACTATCATCTGACATTGATGTTATGAAATTATAGAGAGCATAAATTACAGTGTGCAGAAATCTCATCATGTTTTGGTTTAAGGTTATTAATAAGCAAAATTCCCTCTAGAATCTAAGTCCCTGCACCCCTCCACCTGAATTTTCACAATTCACCTAACAACATAACTCACTTTCCAAAGCTGTTGGTGGAAGCTTTGTCTGCTTGGAGTCGGGAGGCTGACATGAACAACTTAAGAGTTGCTGAATGATAGCTGGACTGATTTGCTTGAAGTGATCCTTAGAAATGGAGGAAGAACTGTTTTTTAAAAACACCTTCACAAGTTCATTGGCAGAGAAACAAACCTATGCAGAAAAGTATACACAGTTACTGGGTATGTTGTGTAGACCTGCATTTATTGTTGAGGTTCAATATGGAATCTTAGAATAACATAGGCTTAAACAACCTAGAATAAAACTTATATTCTCCATATAATCTTTTCTGGTTAAATGAGTTCAATTACTTCTATTTATTTATTTTTTTTATTCGCCAATTAAAACTTGATACTTCAATACATTTCAGAAAGCCCTCAAACTTTGGTATGAAGTAGCACAATTTCTATTGTAGCCTGCTAATATCATGAGGATCTGACACAAGACTTTAATCACATGTTCAACATCCATAAAGTTCTTCCCCCAACTAATATTTAAACAAATATGAAAATATAATTCAGTATGAACGTGACTTTTTGAAATGAATACATTCTACCCTACAAGTAACGTAGTATTTGCAAACCAATTCAAATTTTACCACTGAAATTCTGTGACCAATATTACAATAACACAAAAAAAAAAAAAGAACCTGATCCCAATCTGTGTTCCTTTCACGATCTTCAAAATAACCTTTCAGATAGTTGCCTTTTGTGTGGTTTGCCTTAGCTGGAATACTTCTTGTTCCAGTCTCTCTGATTGCCATACTGTAAAGTCTTCTTTGGTGACTGTGGAATTGTCCATTTACACTGCAGGTCTTTTTGGCTGTCAGCAGGTTTAGGAGTTCTTCTAGTTCTAGTAATTAATTAGAAAACAGGTAAGTTAGCTCGGGAAAATACATATTGAGAAAGATAAAATCAAAAGTAATTCTCAATTTTTTTTTAGATTTAACATTAATTCAATTCCTCATTTTAATACTATTTTCTTTCCATCGTTTGGTACTGTAGGTAGTTTACACTTAATACCTCTTGAAGTTAGACACCTATATACTCAGCCTTTCCTTCTTTACAGTGCCACTCTCAGACGTTTTGCCTATGACTGACTGTTTCAGAGGAACACAGATGTGACAAAAAGACAATTCATCTTCCATTTAATCATCAGTCTCTGCCAAAGTTGTCTAAAAAAAAAAGTACTGCTAAATAATTTCAACATTCTTAAAATTTTCCCTTGTAAATGGAATACCATGCTAAGACACTATGGACAGGTATTCTGACAGCCCAGAAAGATCAGAAGACACCTTTCTTCACCTTCCTTCACCCCTGCATTTTCCAGATTAGCCCATAGTGATAGTTTCTGTGAACTTGTGTTGGTCCATTGGGAACAGAAACAGCCCACAAATTACTTTCAAAGGAATTTAGATCAATGAGATTAAGAATGTTTCCATGTGATAATCCTTTGGTTTTTAATGTTGTTATTCAGAAAAAGTAAATGGTATAATCTTCATGTTAAATCTTACAAAAAGTCTCGTGATAACATGTTTGTCTGCTTTCTTTGTCTTGAGCAGATCTGAAGGGAGCTGAAGCCAGGTTTGCATTCTAAATGTAGTCAACTATAATCTTCTGTTTTTCCATGTTGTCAGTTCCTTGCTCTTTCCTGCAGTTACTATTAAGAATTTAAATAAATTTAAAGGGACAATTTTATTAGCCTAGGTTTAAAATATACCTACACTGTAATAAATGGGTTAAGAGTATTTTCTGTTTCTCTGAAGGACACCCTGCCCCCATCAACCATAAAATCTAGCTGTTGTCTTCACCTGGACCTGAATTTCATCACATCTAAGGTATATCTGTGCCCAGATGGTTCCATCCATTCTTAGGAGTCAATTATTTCAGAAGATCTGGCTTAGCAATTTCAAAGGAAGGGTTTTGCTGCAAAACCAGCTTATGCAAGTGTGAATTAGGAGTCCAAGTTTAGGCCTGAGAGGTTATTTATTTATTATTTTTATTTTCTTTTGTGATTCAATTGCAGAACCAAAGAATAGTTAAAGTTAGAAGGGACCTTAAAGATCATCAAGTTCCAACCCCCCTGCCATGGGCAGGGATACCTCCCACTAGAACAAGGTGCTCAAAGCCCCATCCAGCCTGGTCTTCAATACTTCCAGGGATGGGGCATCCACAACTTCTCTGGGCAACCTGTTCCACTGTCTCACCATCCTCAGAGTGCAAAATTTCTTTCTAGTATCTAATCTACATCTCCTCTCTCTCAATTTTAAACTGTTACCCCTTGTACTACCACTACACTCCCTGATAAAGAGTCCCTCCCCATCTCTCCCTTCAGGTACTGGAAGGCTGCAATAAAGTGTCCCCAGAGCCTTCTCTTCTCCAGGATGAACACCACCAACTCTCTCAGCCTGTCTTTCTAGAGAGGTGCTCCAGCTCTCTGTTGCTATTAGCTGTTATCACAAACAAGAAAAAGTAGATGTTTCATAATAACCTTTTAAATCCATAGTAGGCCCCTGAGTTGATGGTTTAGCTTCTTAAACTGTTAAGTATGCCAAATCTTTTACAGAACTATACAACAGCTGCTGAGAGCTCAACACTTGTGTTTTCTTTCTTTGTTTCTTTCTTTTTTTTTTTTTTAAAAAAAATTATTTTATTTTTGGATGACTCAGAACTCCCCTATACTTCTACTTATGTATGGTTAAGTAGCATTTCTGACACATTCAGCAACAGAGCTCCTGAAGAAAATGGACTTTGCATATTCCAGACTCACTGACTCTGTACTAAGATCAGAAGGTAGGTAGGGAAGCACAAACCATGAAGATGTTTTTAGGTACAGCAGGTGGACAGCAGAGAGTGTTTAGTCATAAGAGAATGGCCCATGACTGTCTCACCTGTTCTGTACACACACCTACACTGAGATGTGAGTGACTGAGGTCCATATACCCCTAAATGAGTCTTGCAATGTATAAAGATCTGCATAAAGAAGCAATGTGTTCAGTTCTGGAGTCCTCAACATAGAAAGGACATGGAACTGTTGGAACAGGTCCAGCGCAGGGCCACCAAGATGATCAGAGGGATGGAGNGAGGCCCCAGTGAACTCTGACCTCGCAGCCAGATTGCCACTCTCTGAGCTCTCTTGGGTAGCTCTGACTGTGCTGAGCAATTAAGTAATAAATTAACGTGACGGTGCACATTTAATAATCTCAGTAACAATTGTTTTATACCTGTCAGATAATTATAAAAATAAGGATTGTATTTTCCAAATTTCATTTCAAATTTAGAAGTTACTACTTAACAGCTCCAAGATGAAAGGGCATTTAAATCTACAATTAAGTGCACGTCCTTTAGTCTTTAAGTGCATGTAAAGTTAGTTTACATCAAACGTGTTGCAAAAGGCAACTAGAGAGGAATAAATACCTTACCTGTCACATGGAGTTCAGTGGTACTATTCAGAGAATTGAAAATATATTTTATAAAGAAATCTGGGGAAGGCAAACTTGTTTTCCCCATACAGACTCCTTGGAGAGCCAGAGTAATGATTAAAGCAGCCAGGCGTGGAAGAGTGTTTTCATCGGCACCATCTCTGTCCATTATATCAGCATTTTTCTCCAGAGTACTCACATCAACACACTGAAATCAGGAGAAAACAGCATGAAGACAGCCTTGGTCACCTCCACTTAAATAATCAGAGTGACAGGAAGAGAAACTAGAGAGAACACTTTCACAGATAGCCAGAGCAGAAAACAAAGTAAGATTAAAGCAGTAATTGACAACAGGACAGCAAATGCACAACAGAGGATATTTTTTAAGGAGAACAGGCATAAAATAAAAAAGCCTGAAATTGTGCTCAGTATCTGATGGGGTAGAAGTACAGTCCTTCATTTAGGCTATTTTTACTTAGTGCTATTGTCATGCTGTTTCTATTATCCCTTTGTTCTCCTTGATTGCACCTACATCTACTTCCACAAAGTGGCAGGAAAGGGAGGAATTCTTGTTAAGGCACAAAAAATCGACTGAAATAATACAGACTTTTAACTCCCCATCTCAAGCTTCAGAAAGAATTCTCTTACTGGTTTTAGTTCCTATGAAATGGAATCAATAATTTGTTCTGGGGACAATATGGAAATATCTAATTCTGCAGATAAAGGGTGGCTTCCCTGCTGGGTGCAGCTGATAGTCATGTACACCCACACGTGTGGATGTTTGCAGGTCGGAGTGAGAGAGCAGGGTACAGCTCTCTTGGTTACTTGGAAACTTATCCCTATTTTGTTCCCTTTCTGCCTTTCTTGTTTACTATCACTGCAAATACTAGGGATTTGAAAGGGGTGGGGGAGGCAAAAAATATTTAAGTTCACTTATCTTTAACCCATATTAACTAAATTGAAAAGTCAACTAGACGAGCCAGTATAGTAACAATTTATTTTACACACACTCATCTCTCTATATATGCCTTAAGCCCTGCAGACAGGAGGCTGGCATTTCTTCTCCTGTCCAGCCATCACACATTTAAATTTCCACAACTCAAAATGTCATTCTCTTTTTAAGTAACGTATTAGGTGCTGTGACTGTGAACAGGATATTTTCTGTGAAACTGAAACATAGGAGACACTAAAAAGGCTTCTGTTCTATTACTACCCTGCATCATTGTCCCTTTTCCATAACTCAAGTGTTGTGATTCTAAGGATTAGATAGTCTGTAATGTTTCAAGTCTCTTCCTTAAAAAAAAACAACAATCTTTTTATTCATGTCAGTGAGCAGTGAAGTCTCAGTTGCTGAACAGGCTTGACAACTGTTTACACTGCCAGCATAAACAAACAGACCACACAGTCAAGCACTTTATGGATTGTTATTCTATCCTGACATGCCAAATACCCACCGATGCCTCTTTACAGTTGCCCAGATACCATTGGAGCTCTTGGAAATCGGCACGTTCACCAAGACTCAGAACCAAAAGTACTGGTCAATGAATAATTTATAATGGGAAATGATTGTACAAAGAACACAGAGAGGAACTGGAGGCCCTCAGCATTCTGCAGCACCGCCAGGACTCCTGGCCATCTTCTGTTTAGATGGAAAACTATACCACCATATGGTGTAAATTAAAATCTAACAAAATGAAAAAGAAAAGGGCAAATCCAAACTTTGCAATAAACCAAATTTAACTGTATATTATGAAGAGATTGAAGGGGCTTCTCACAGCAAGTCAGCCTGTACTTCAGGAGTTAATCTAATCTGGCAAAAGCTTATTTTATTGCACATTATATGGAAAACAGTTTTTCCATGCAATGTGCAATTACATGTGCAAAAAACAGTTGTGGACTCTACAGTATTATTCTATTATTTTATACATTCTGCTTGAGATAATGGACAACAAACAGTGGCGAGAAAACTTGCTGCCTGTTTCCTGATTCACAAAGGAAAGTTTTAGCTAAATATACTCAGCAGGCCTTTTTTTTTTTAAAAAAAAAAAAAAAAAACCAAAAAAAACCCCCACCTTTAAATTTTAGCTTATCTGTGTCATTCTTTCTGCAAGCCATATTCATGCTAACAGGTAATTAGTCACAAATGTATGTGTCCCAGCTGAAGGGAAACCCTCATATCTTCGGACCGATTCCTTTTTCCACCATGCTTTGGATGGACATGGAAATGCAGGACCTGGCGAGGATCTCATCACAGCAAAATGCTTCATTAATTCTTCTATACAGCAGGATCTGTTTTGGAGCTGTTCTGTTTTAACTACAACCACTGCCGGTATATCTATACTAATAAATACAAGCAATGAGACAGTATTTTCTGTACTTGAAGCCAAGGGTAAGATCTTGCATCTACACAACTATGCTATCCAACCATCTCCCCTAAGCAGGGCAACTGCACCTGAATTACCTATTGGGAAGGGTCCCTACTATGAGCTGTCCCCCCAAACACATCTCAGAGGACTCTGTGGAAGTACCAGGTAGCACATAGCAAAAGCAAGTCAAGGAGAAGGCTACAATTAAACAGCACGTACAACAAAAGACCAGGGTTCAGCCAGTGCTCTCAAAGTGTTATTTACCAGTTTTCTGGAGGACCATTATACTGACAAAATGTCTGAACTAGTTTAAAGGCATTATATCAGCAATAAACATGAAGTTATTTTTACTTATGGGGTTTTTTTTTTACCTGGGTTTCAGAAGTTTTAAAATGTTGTTTTACTGCAGCCAAAATATCTTCAGTTTCATTCCGTGAAAAATAGTAACAGTCTTCGTCATGTCTTAAACTAAGTATACTCTGTAGGTAAAATCTATAATCCTTATTCTTCAAACTGAGTTCTGAAGAACATACATCTCTGTTATGAAGAATGTAGTAGAGGAGAATAACAGAAATTCTCTCAAATACTTCTTCACTGAGATGATCTTCTAAATCTCCACCAGCTATCAGTAACAGATCTTCTGGTTCAAGGCACTATGAAAAAATAAGAATAAATAGAAATTCAACTCCGTTAACACATTTCCAGTCATCTGCAAACGTAATCAGAGAAGAGAATATGAGAATTCAACTCTTACATTTAAGGGATTGAGCCTAAGCCTACACAGACACAGGTGATGGAATGGCAGGAGAAAGTTGCAGTTAATGCATTGCAGTTCTAGAGCTGCGAGATCACACCAGGCTTTTTTCCAGAGCCCTTTCTGTTTTTAAGAAATGTCAAGCATCCAAGGGATTTAGGATTTACTAGAAAACAGGAATAATTCTTATCAATCGTTGTAGAGATTCGAAAGTTTTCCACTGGCTTCAACAGATTTTATTTCTGGTTATAAATATATTAGATAAGGGCTAGGGATACTCATATTTTCACCGGTGTATTCTCTGCATGTTTATATATTGTAAGACAAAGACTGTATCTGGACTACAATTAATTACAGCATGTAAACAAAGTTTTATCATATTCAATGCACTGTTAAGAGACTTGATTGACTCTGCAATTATACAGCTTTTCTTTTTTTTTTTTTTCCTCTCAACTAATTCTGTTAAATTGAGCAATTTGGTGCAGTGCAGAGAGCCAGGACAAGGTCTCAGCATAATTTAGCCCTCAAAATGCATTTCGAGAGGGACTAAAATGATATACTCACCCTGTGCAGCCTTTCTAGCTGAGCACAGGTTTCTAATACGTGTGTGTGTGTGTGTAAACCTCTCCAATTTTCTTGATACAAAGATACTTTCCAGAAACTTTTGCCAGCTCAAGCAAAAGTTATTCTTTGAAATCAGACCAGAAGACTGAGCTTTAAGAGAGGCTTTAAGTCAGGCTATGGGAAATAAGATACTGAATTCCAGAATAAAGAATCTTTCTTGAAGAACTGTTGTCATTCACCGTGTAGCTGTCTTTTTCCCCACCTAGTTCCTTTTCAAGCATGCTCTAGGCACGTCAGCTAATCTCAACTATTATGGTAGTGCAGCCAAACTGTGTATTTCAGAGAAGAAACTACAACACATGAAGGTACTAAGGGAGAATCAAAACTGCACTCTAATAAATTCATTCATCCAGACAGAAGTTATCTTATCAGGCTAAATTGCTTGTGGCTACAAAAATGATGTGTTGTTTGGTACAGCTCACCTTGTATCCCGGTTCATTTTCCTACACAAAAGCTGGGTAGAATCAAATACACACTGTTATGTTCAGAAGCCAGTGAATGTTCCTTGGAGAAACTGAGAGAGGCACTGTTCCCTGCCTACATTCTCTACCAAGATCTATAATTCTAGTTTATTCTAACGTGTGTCTCTGAGCATTAGTGTTTGGGCTAAGAGTAATACAGATATTGTGCTTTCTGTCCCAAAAGACAGTCAACCAGCCTCTTCAAATGCTTAATAGTATATACAAGAAACATAGTGCATGTAGTGGAAGATTTTCAAAGACTTCCATAACATTTCAAAACCTAGTAAGGATAAATTGTAATCAGTAAGGCTGTTGATTGTTCTTGCAAGTAAGATGACCGAAAAGTAAATTGTTAATTGGAAGAAAGCAGGTGCTTTGTAAAAGAGGCAGCTACTCCATGGTATATGTGAAGCCCATAGAGAGTGACTCTTGAGCAGATATCAAGAGGATATAAATTGGTTCAGCATTGTTTATTTTGCTGTCACTAATATTTTACAGATATAACCATCTGCATGGCCTTGATATTGAAATGCTTATTTGCTGTAAAAAAGAGGTTAACTTTGAACCTGGGCACGGAAGCCTGAGTTTCTTTAGTTTGAGAGGCCAAAAGTTAGAAAAAATTCTTTTATCAATGTATTAATAAACACATGACTCTTTTGTGCTTAGGAGATAAAGAAGTGTCAGATGCCATTCAATAGCTGCCAGCTCTTGCCCACAGAATCTTGGGAATGACACGTAACAATAAACAAAGGGGTCTAAAAAACTGTTAAACTTCACTGATTTTAAATGGCCATTGGAGACATCATTAAAAATAATAATAATAAAAAAAGTCTAAAAACAAAGTCATGTGGATTAAAATCCTGGATTTAGAAGTGAATGTTGAGTCTGAAATCAATTAGTTATTCCCAACAAGCATGGGAAAGAAAAGGTCAAGCTGAGGTGGGGCATTCTGTTTCAAATTTTGATGATCTTGAAGGGTTGTGCTTCTCGCAGCGTTTTTTCTATCTTTGTTTACCAACTCTTTTTAAATCATCTTGGAAGATTTCAGCACAGTGCCATGATGGCATCTCTCTCTCATGGATTTCCTACAGACAACAGTGTTCACGAGGCAGAGGCAGTGTGGGATGTTTGGAGTGTTACTGACACAGCCAGCACTGAGAAGTACCAAATGTGGTGAAAGTCTTCAAATTCTTCCCACAGGAAATTTCCAAGATGAAGCCTAAATGGAGTGCAAGTCCTGACCAAAGAAAGCCCCAGATAACTTTCACTTTTTTCCATCCAAGGACACCTTGGGCATGCTCTCCACAAACACAAGAAAAAAATACAGCAATTCAGAGAAGGAAAACAAAAGAGAACAAGAAATCCTAGCCCCCCTGTTTTGTGGTGTTTAGGAGGACTCTGTAACCATCACTGCTTAATAGATTCACAGCTTTACATCTGGGTTCATTGCCTGAATGTGCAAAGAAAAAAATTGCGCAACCATCACCTTCACAAAAATTACCTATTTAGGGCACAACAGGCACAGGAATTATTTATGTATGAAAATTCACAATGGGACTCGCATGAAAAACGTAAGATTTTGCAGAAAGGGCCAATTATGTGAGTAGCTGTCTATATACTGCACAGAAGACGACAACGTCTGCTTCATTGGCGTGGCAAAGTGCCAAGACTAGTACATGGTGAAAGTATTCACCTTTATAACCATCCTCATAATTCTGGAATAAAGTGACACTCTGCCACATGTAGATCACCAAAAAATGCCAGATCTAGTGTAACACCAATTAAAGCCAAGACTGACCAAGCTCTTTGCTGTCCCTTTCAGCTACGTTGCTCACTTACCACTGTTACTGTTCTACCAGAACCTATGATTTTATTACGCTTGTTCCTTTCTTCCTCAAATCAGGAATCAGTTCTGAAAATGTTCTCAAAGCAAATAGAAAAATCAAACCTTCTGTGAAGCTGTACCCTGGACTATTTCCAGTTTCAATCTGTATTTGTAGATTCATTGTTCTGCCTTTGATTTTCCTTGACCTGAACTGCCTACTAAAGCCTTCCCCTAAATCCTGAATATTTCAGTGAAGAGATACATAAATCTGAGACAATCCTGTCTGGGTTTCACACTTATGAGCTAAGATTCAGGGAAAAAGAACAAAAGAAAAAAGAAAAAAAAAGTAGCAGAACTAGTCCCCAATTTTTACCTCTGTCTACCTATATGGAAATCCTCTGTGTCCCAAATTCAAGCTCATACTTTTGTAGTTAGATCAGGGTAAAGTAGAAAAACTTCTTTGTTGGAAAATAAATGCTTGAAAACTTTTAAAGGAAAAGTATTAGTGCAACGCAGCTGAAGCATGGTGATTTTAAGGAATGTCTATCATGTTTGGAATATCTCTTCAAGAGCTCAAATAATAAGTATTATTAATTCAGAATGAAACGATTAAAGCAGGGAGAATTTTTGGCAGCAACAACAACCCTTTACACGTTTCGGTTTTGTACTCAGGAGAGTATCACTCTAATAAATCATTTTAGAACTCATTGATGATCCTGTAAACATATCCCTCATTAGTTGAAGCACTAACCAGATTACAATCCTCTTGCATGCCATAAATCCGCTGCGGGCACTCAGCTCTCTCCAGTAACATTTTGACCAGTTCTCGTGAGCGGTTCATGTGAAGCTCAGTGTTGTCAGCTGCAAGAATGCGTAAAACTTCCATCAGATAGCCTCGGCTGGGAGCAGAGCTGCCATCCTGCCCATGCTCTTCCCCAGGCTGTCCTTCAGCAACGAGCAGGCTGAATATGAAAGCAGAACATACCACCCCAAAAGCTCGATGCCTGGTCAGAAAACACATCTCCTCTTCCTGCAGCGCGCTATCTGCATCAAATGCTGGATTGTTGTTTGCACTTCACAGCTTAAACTTGAAACCTGAGGAATCTGAATGGTAAAGGGGAAAAAAACCCCAACCCTTTAATTAGTGTGAATGCAATATGTTTGAAAGGATTTATTAATTGGTGGGGTAAGCGGATTTGCAGTGACAAGCTGTTTTTGAACAACGGGGAGCCTGTAAGGGCTTTACAGCCCAGAACAGCAGGAAACTAAGACAACCATGGCCTTGAAACCTCTGCAGAATTAACATCAAGAGGCTGACTCAAAGTGCCTTTCCCTCCTCGTAAAAGTAAAGTGCATGGTTTTCATTTCAGTGTTATGTTATTGCATTCACTAATAATCCTCTTCAGTAAGAACAGGAAAATACTATAGCTTTCACTTTTATTCCATTATGAAACAGGGTTTTTAGTAGCAAAAATAGCTGTAAACAAAGATTACTAGTCTAACTCTGATACAAATGGGCAGTAATTACGTTACACAGCAATGATATAGAGCAGGTTTTATTTTCAAAACACTTCTCCAACATTACCAAACTCCAGCTACAAAACACAAAACAAGAATGAGCAGGATGTACTTAAAAATTAGCGATATTTTATGATCAGACAAAAGAGTTACAGAACAGAAATCATAATTTTATTCATAGAACTCAGCGAATAAACAGGACAAATACACCAAAAGCAACAAGTTTAACTGGTTAGCTCTAGATGCAAAAGATACTTTGTACTGTAAATGTGTCTTGTCACTGTCCTTCCTAATGTACCATTGCCTCTGCTCTAACAATAATCTTTCTCAGTATAAAAACTCAAGAAACGCAAAAAAAGTTTCACTTCTGCTTTCCACAGAGAGATGGGCAGATGCTGGCAGTGATACACATTTTCAGATGATGATGCACATGTGTTAAACAGCCACACATAAGTTCAGCTTCTTTTAATGGCAATATGATACGTGTGTCTTATTTCAAAGGAACCTCTGCTAATAAAGTATTTAAAATGACTTAAATGATTTAAAGTATTTGAAAAGAACTGCTGAATTCAAATTGGCATTCACTCAGATAAAGGTTAGTATGCTTTTAGATGTTAGGAAACATTTTGGTGTTTCGATATATTTTACTGTTAGCAGTTAGGAATCTGTATCACTATTACAAGGATGCACTTATTTCTAAACATTATTTTCTTACCTTCTGAAGGGGAAGAGATTGCTTGTGTATCTAGCTTTGTGGCCTGCTGAATCCTCAGAACTATTTAGCCGCTGGAAGTCCAATGTTTTTAAAATTCCTTGATGGTGCTCTGGAAGCTGGAGAGGATTAGTTTATTGCTGCCTTGAAAAGTTTTCAGTTGCTATGGAGAGAGCTGCTCTTAAGGTAACAATGGAGGTGGATAGGAATTAGTACATGTTCTTCTTGGCAAGTTCCAAGCATCACGTTATTGAATGTATTTCACATATTTTAGTACTTTATCAATTTATGTAAACAGTCTATTTTAGCAGTGCAGGATGCATAAAATAAATGTATTTCATTATGAAGGATAATACATGCAAGCAAACTAACTATTCTCTACACTACTACATTATCTGATACAAACCTGAATTTCTTTATTTTCATTGAAACATCCCTTCTTTTTGCAAATATAAGAACAGAATAGAAACAGAAATCTTTTCAAGTACCTCCACTGAAAAATGGGATTTTTCTTTGGGAAACACTGTCCACAGAGAACAGCCTCTTTCCTCCCCACTTAGTCTGCGCCACATTTGCACCAATTAAAGAAGCTGGGATAGCTCAGACTGTGGTGAAAAAAAAAAAAAAAAAAGCAAAACTCTTCTTCTGCCCACTCAGATTTTCCAGGGGGATGTTTTTCCGAAGTCGACATTTACAACACTACACGAGTACAATGTTATCACACTGGAGGTTAGTGAAGACTGTCACAACTGACAGATTTCCACAGCAACAGGTACACCAGGCGTATCATTCTCCTACCTTCCAAACCTTCAGCACGATGATGAAGACTCAGCATCTCAGCTGGCTCAACAACTCCTGAGAAGCAGTGAGCCTGCAGTAACAGAAATGTCATTATTCTCTTTAAAGCTAGATGGATCAAAAAGCCTGGGTTCTAAAATGCCAGTAATGTTTGCCACAAGGTGGTGAGCTCAAAGGGAACAGCCTTGTTTTAGTGAGGCCAACTGGTACAGATAGCAAAAAAAAAAAAAAATCAAAAAACTGACAACACCGGCTTGAGGGAAGCGCAAAATGTAAACAAATGTTCTCAAAAATACAAAGTACAAATATATGAAAGTATGTCTAAATTGTTGTATGATCAAGGCTGAGTCCTACCATTTGAATCTCAAGTACAAAACACTGCCAGGTATTTGTAGCATCTCATCCCTTTATTTTACTTCATAAATTACAAAAGACACTTATCAAACTGACATTGCCAAATATGCAACTTTATGCAAACAAGAATTGCAGAAATTTTGATCTCAAAAATTTATTTTTATATGAATGACTGAAAAGCAGAAAAACATGATAACATGCATCTCCTCTAGCTTTTATATAATCTGCTCTGCGAAACAAAGCTAACCACATCCAGATTTGTTTCACTAATAAAAATAATTCCTCAAATAGCGAGGGAATAGCTTCCAGCATTTAATTTCAGGGATTGCCCAACCTCCAAATAAACACAGAATAGGTTTATCTGTATATAATTTGGTGCTTTGCATATAATTAAAAATTGAAACTAAGAATTCATTCTATCCAATTAAAGTGCAAACAGAGGATGAATTGTTTCAATTCATTGGGAGAAGCCTAAACCCACATTTGACTACTTATAAATCATCAAATTGAAAGCTGCTGACAGAAGTGTACATAATAATGCTGGCTGTATCTTACATTAACATTTATATTATAGAGTGATGGTAAAAAAAGGAAATGTTCAGCGTATTAAAAAGCAACAGATAATTGGTACAGGGCACTACGTCTGATTTCAAAGGAAAATTAACTTCCTTTTTTAAGAACAGGAAGAAAATGTTGCAAACTTCCTCTGGCTTGTGAGTTTCTCTGTGCCAGCAAAATCACTGATGGTGGCTCAAGGCTCAACCTCTGCTTTCACCCTTGCCACCAGAGCACTACCTGTGTTATCAGCCATGCTACTGTCACCAAAGAACTTTTTCTGTCTACATGCCACTTGGATTACTACTTTTGAAATAATTGCTAGCATCAATTGCTATGTTCTCTTTTCAAACCCCTCTGTAGCAGCACTATTCCCCTACCACCTACCATGCTGTTGCTGTGCCAGCTGATAAGATGGACAGTGGTAACAACAGAGCTGTCTAGTTAGACACCTATCAGAAGTTTGCTGAGATACAAAGACAGAAAGAAATCACTGGTACAGTTTAATGTCTTAAAACCTCCTGAAACACCTGTTACTATTATTGTTCTCTCAGGTGTTGTAAGTCTCTGCCTTATTGGCTCAAATTTGATTGCATGCCTTTTACTGAGTTTTAATAAAGGTCCTGCACAGTGCTTGTAACTCTCTGCTTACTGTAGAACGATAATATGCATGGAAGAAAGAGCCCTCAGAGGAATGGGAGGACTGGGGTAACTCAAACTGAAGCAGTTTACCATTCTAACATGACAATAGACTGTATATAGCAAAACCAGAGCCATGATGAACCCCCTGATTAAATAAGCAAACAAAACTTCTTTTAAAATCCTGTTCTACACTCAACTAAGGATCTTGGGATGATCAAGCAAGGGTCTGAGCTCAAGAATTTGAGAGGATAATCAATCATTTTTAATCAGTTTGAACAGTTACTATCGAGAGGTACTTGCAAGAGAGTAACTGACTGCTGACAGGCAGAGGTACACATCCCAGGAAAATAAGTAACAGAAGAAATAAGAGAAAAAGAAGCTTGATAAACATGGTAACTTTCCAAAGCTCTTATTTTAATTTCATTTTTGGATTCACAATCTCAGAAAATGGCATATTGAGTTTTCTCCACACACAAATGCAGTGTTTTATAGCTTTGTAATCTCATAGAGTAATATCCTCACTTCCATTCTTAGTGGATAGGAGGGAAAGCGATTTCCAAGTGGCATAACCAGACATGGAACACGATAAGCACATGCAGCAAAGCCCTCTTCAGGTGCAGGATTTTTATTTATTTGGTTTTAATTTGAAGTGAACCAGTGAGACTGCCTGCAGCTTAGCTTGTTGTTTCTCCCACCCACAGACCTGCTGCGAGAACAAATGTAAGTTGCCCATTCACAAATGCCATGAATCACTGCACTCTGCAATTTACTGCTTTTCAAAAGACTGGTGAATAAATTATGTAGGAATAGGGAAAACTCTTTAGAGAGCTCACTCCGAGATGACAAGGACGTTCCTGTGAACTCTACCAACCTGAGAAATGGCTTAATTTTATTTGTACAGCAGAATGAGAGAGGATGAAGCACCGTTTCAGCAAGACCCCTGCTGAACTTCCACAGCTCACTGGCAACTGCAGCTATGTAACTCTTATTCCTTAAATACGGTATAACTTGTTTTGATGGACTAAGCAAATGCAGGTTTTGCCCTTTTTTTTTTTACTAATCGCAGCAATTATGGCAAATGGAAGAGAATCCTGTGGTACTGCAGGTTTCCTCCACGTTATGAATGTGATGTGTGCACATTGCTGTAATTATAGCCATAGGAAGCACATTGACATATGAAAGGACTTTTTTGCATCCAACTTGTGTAGAATTTCAATATATAAAGCACCTTGGCCAATGAATTAATGCTGGAGTGCTGTAATAAATAATGTCAGGGCTTTAAAATTACCACAGTCTGTTCAGCTTCACTGGCCTCACATCAGCCCTAACAATGTCCCATATATTAAGATTCCCAGTGAATTAAAACAAATGAATCCTATTATCTGAGTTATAAAAATTAACATAGAGTTATATATATTAATATACATCTCCTGAACAAGCTTTGTATTGGTTCAGGATTTTGAAATATATCTGTTAGAAGAAATCTTCCTAGGAAGACCTGGAAATCTAGGTACAGTAAAATAAACTATAAAGAACTCATGGGTTATGTCCACTCTAGGCCAGCAAAACCTTATGTTTTGAGAAATGTACCTTCAGAGGCGTTTTCTCACAAATTACAGAATTATTTTTTGACAATTATTGTCCTAAGATATTGCTGGTATGAAAGCTTACATGGGTTAACAAGAAAATGTTCATTAATATGGAAAGCGTGATCTACAACCTCATTAACTGCCCCATCTTACTGCAGACTTCTCCCTCGTAACATCTCCATTGCTGACTATCTGGCTGTGTTTCCAAAACAACAACAACAAAAAAAAATGGGATGTGGGAGTAAACATCAAGACTACTCAACAGTAACATTAGTTATAATCAAGAACTGAGTCACAGTAGGAGATGTGAGTATCCTGGGCAAGAAAAATGTATATGATGTTGCTAACTTTTAAGTTTAAAAACATATGGGGAATAATGCTCTTGTTTTCATCCTTAAGAAGCCTAAATAACATCCTAAGCAGCCTAACTTTACTTATTGTAAAGGTATTTAGACACTAAAGAGGCCACCAAGTCAGCTTCAGCTGCCTCACTCCCTTTTGCACTAAATAGATGCAGAAATCAGTCCCGAGGCTTTTCCTTGCCTCTTACTTGGTTACATCCTGCAGTCTCCCCAGACCCTATGACGCACATTGTTTAGGTTTGCTCCTTTAGGCTTCCAAAGACACCAGGCCCAAAAAATGTCTCATCCAGTCTGAAGTATTTATGGTCTATTTACACATGTTAAACTATAAATTTAAATGTTCCAAATTAAGTATTATGAAGTATTGCACCATAAAACACTAGGTAATGCTTTAATGGAAAAAAATCAAGGTGTTTAAATTTAAAGAAGAAACAACTTAATTATGCTAAATCGTTATATGACGGCATGTTGTTAGATAACAAGTCATTACTAAGTAGTTAGACATAACCGTTATAGTGAAATCCTGACAGATCTTATCTACCGTACCTGCTTTATCCAGAAGATCAGTGTCATGGATACAGCCAGGATAGACTTAACTTTCTTACTAGGAGCTGGCACAGGGCTATGTTTTGGATTTGGGGTGGGAACAGCATGACAATGCACTGGGGTTTTTGCTGTTGAGCTCTCAAGGCCTTTTCTGCTCTTCACACCACCCCGCTGGTGTTTGTCTTCCCAATGAACTGCCATGTAGGGGGGAGGCCTGCCTTCCTGGAGATGACTGAACACCTATGAATGAATTTCTGGTTTTATGTTGCTTGTGTGCACAGCTTTTTGCTCTACCAACTAAACTGTCTTCATCTCAACCCATGCAGCTTTCTCACTTTAACTCTTCCAACTCTCCCCCACATCCAAACAGGGGACAGTGAACCAGCAGCTGCATGGTCCTAGCAGCTGGCTGGGGTTAAATCACTACAATCAGTTATTTAAAAACAAATAAACAAACAAAAAAATGTACCTTCCCGGTAGTTTATTAATTAGTTCCTCTTTTGAACAGAAACAGTGGCTTATTTTTAGCTATAAACATTTATTTTTCATGGAAGTAGAAATTAACAATAGGCAGAATCAGTCCTTCCTAGGTGTACAGCTGCATTGAATAAACGACAATACTGAAAATATTTAAATACTGAATGTTGAAAATACTGAACATATTGAAAATAAAATGAATGTAGATGTAGACTATAAGAAAAGTCTTTTGTTTGATGCAATGACACTGCATCAAAACACTTAGCAGTAGAAACACTTTCTCAGATTTTCTCAGTCATCCTTTATTGTACTCAGACTGTTTCTAGGTAAGTAAATATTTGTATTTGCTCTGGTAAGATCAGCTGGAAGTTTCTAAAAATATATACATAATTAGCCAAGTCTGAAATTGAAGTTTGCTCCAATCCAAAACAAACCCACTGAGCAGATAGGCTAATTATAAAGACAGTTTTACTCCTAATTCCTATTAGACGGCTGTTTCTTAAGAACTCTAAAACTGTTCATTTAATGTCCTTCAGCTTTTGAAATTAACAGCAGTGGCATAACTAGGGTTCCACCCCATTCTCAAATGTCTTTTATGGTTTCTTCTTGTTTTATCTAAGTTATATTCATTCTCCATACTTATATAGATGGTATCATTCAATATCAACATGAACATCCTGGAGGACCGTTAATTGGGAAGCAGACTTCAAGTACAGACCTTGAACTCCTCATTTGTTCTCATCTCAAAACCTCGGCTCATTGCCCGAACGCTTTCTGACATCTCCAAAAAATTAACGAAGCTGCAGTACGTTGTTTTTTTTTTACATAAAGGCTGTTCTTAGATCAAAACCAGTAACGGGCAGCTCCCTTCACTCACCAGCAAAGACACACGTAGGGATCCAAGTCGTGACGATGTTAAGTAGGACTAAACAAAATAAATAGTGATGATACAGACACATTTTGGAACTAACAAAGAGTGCTGGGTTTAAGGGCTGAAGCCCACCCCTCTCAGGTACCAAAAGAGGACTCCCCCTAAAGCAGCTAGTAGTGGGATAGATGTCATACCAGCAAGCCCTGGATTTCATCACGCCTTATAATAGTCAGCTGCAAATGATCAACAACGTCACTCATTGTGATGCTGGCTGGTATTTTAAGCTTTAATTGCTGATTGTGAACTGTTACCACCCAGACAATCTACGACTAATCAGTACCTGTAACCTCCCACACACTGTTCCAAGAATCACTTCCTTGAATTTTCTATTTAGTTCTAATTATAAGCTCCTATAGAGGAAACAGTAACAGTCTGTATTAAAGTTGTCTTTTCATCAAGACAGCAATTGAAGATTTCAAGTATACAACTCTTCCAATTTCTGAACGTTTGTGCCCACAAAACACTGGTTTATGTTCAAGATGCTCCGTACTGTATAACTTCCACTCTCCACTTACTGAAAGCTGCTCTTTGAAAACATATTTTACTGAAAGTAATATGTCTTTTAGGAAACTGAAGATAAACTAGAGTTGTCCTTCATACAGTTCCAATAAGAAATTACTTCCTTCTTCGCACATATCTAACTTCTATTCTGTTACCTGGAAGCATTTCAAGGTAAGTTTCCAGTTCATGGTTTTTAAGGACAAAAAGGATCATCTAGGATCATCACACAGTTTGCATTAAAGCAGGACAAAAAGCTATACCCAGGAATTTATGAAATAAGCCCAATGAGTGTTTGCATTCTAAGATGTATTTATGTACAAAATTCAGGTCCGATCAAAAGTTTCATTTGAGGATCTAACTCATCCTCAGTAAAGTTGTTCCAGAGCTTTGTTATCCTCACCTTTAACATTATGTGTCTTATTCCCAGGATTTCTCTGGCTTCAGGTACTGTGCTTTTTCATTTTAACTTCAGTGTGACTAAACATTCAATACAGTAGAAGAACTGTGACAAACAGAAGCATATGCTGGCCATTAGCACGTCAACTGGGAAGGGTAAGCTGACCATTATATGCCAACTTTTTCTTAGAATAAGTAAGGAGATTAATTTTAAGTCTCATAATTAGACATATTTCTAAAGTGCTAAGTGGCTCTTACAGCCTTTTCTGAATACTACCACAATTTCTCCATTCATCTTATTTGAGTTTTTAAACGTTATTCCAGTGATGGTTTACACTTATATCATATAGAATCATAGAATCATAGAATGGTCAGAGTTGGAAGGGACCTTAAAGATCATCAAGTTCCAACCCCCCTGCCATGGGCAGGGACACCTCTCCCTAGAGCAGGTTGCTCAAAGCCCCATCCAGCCTGGCCTTAAACGCTTCCAGGGATGGGGCATCAACAACTTCTCTGGGCAACCTGTTCCAGTGCCTCACCACCCTCACAGCAAAGAACTTCTTCCTAAGATCTAATCTAAATCTCCCCTCTTCCAATTTAAAACCATTACCCCTCGTCCTGTCACTAGACTTCCTGACCAAGAGTCATATATAAACAGAATTCCCTACTTAGTACATCTCAGACCTTCAGTATCTAAATCTTCATTCACCATCTCACCCACAGTGAATGGGCACTAACTTTCAACCAATTATCAACCAATGTATTCAACCAATTATTATTACCAATTATTACCATGTTATCAGACCAGTGCTCTAAGGGCACCATCCCTCATTTGGTCAGTGTGACTCCAACACCATCTTTTTTGAGTCTGGGAGCCTTCCTTAGGTTCTCCTGATTTAAGGTGACAAGTCACTTTCAAGTCCCTGTATCTTTACTAACTTGCAATTCGCAATTAATTCAATCAAATTAACATGGTTTTATGGGATCCCACAAAGTAATTATTTTTTTTTTTTTAATTGCAGAGTCATTCAGGAATCGGGGAAAGCCATCTGAAAGCCCAGGCTTCTGCACTGCTACCTCTGCCAGACAAGTCTGTAGTCTTATGAAAAACCTATCACAGGTTCTTCAGATCTGTTTCCCATAAAACCATAATAAGTAGTATTACCTGTGCTACTGTCTCTTAACTCTTCACTGACTGCATTCTACAGTGCCTCTCCCTGCTGCTGGCTAGGACTAAATTAGCAAATTAGCACCTTAGTATGAGGTATGAGCCTACTGCACCTCTGCTCTTCCTGCAGTTCTTGCTCCTGAGCTGCCTGCTACACACTTGGAAATGGGCTTTGAGGGATGCAAGAAGAACTTTTATCCTAATCCTCCTTTTCCCCACTGTCCTTTTTAAAAACACACACACACACACAGAGGAATTTGGGAAATCATAAATGTAATCTTAGTTTTCACAATTTACTTAGCTGAACTTAAAGCGAGTATTGATTAACAATTAGATACACTTGCTTACAATTAACTGCATACAATTAGCAGCACAGTGTAAGGCACAAAGTAGCCAAGTGGAACAAATCAATGGCTGGCATTCATAAATTTGAGAAAGAAAGCCTAAGTGGATTAGTATGCAGAGCATTAGTGCACTGAGGTAATTTTTTTAATTAACTCTCCACAAGGAAGTTTGTGAGGTGTTTAAGTAAAATTTTATTTCAAAATTCTTTTTTTTGCAGAAATCCTGAAAAGAACTAAAGAGGAAGCTGAGGCAAATTCATGTAAGAGGAAGAAAACAAAGATTCTTCACAAACTAGTGGCAAAGTGAGAAAAACAGAAGTGTGAGTCCATCTGGAGAACGGGCACATGGAACGTACTGGATTTCCTCCCCATTTTCTGACGGATGACTTTCATTGCATTGTTTCTATACCTGCTTTTGAGAGACATGGAAGTCTTCTACAAGCAAATCTTGTCAATTTTAAGGAATATATATACGACACAGGCACATTGACTGTCTGCACACTCTGCTCACTGGCCATGCATTAACTCCAGTTTGCTCTCACAACATCAAATAACCTGAGAGACACCTGCCAAAGCCTATGTTTACTGTCATTTGTAAAAAGGAAAATATATGCACATGACAGGGGGAAAAATACACCCTGCCTCCCTTTTGGCATGTTCCTTTATATTAGCTCTTCTTTAACACATCTATAAAGCTAAATTAAATCTTTCAGAGTGCGAATGTCTAGCTCTACATTGATTCATTAAGTATTAAAAAATCTACAATATTTACAGTAAAGCTGACACCCTTAACCTGCCTACAACTCTTTGGTCTTTGATCTGCATATTTTCCATAAAAGCTAATACATAGTTCCACAGAAGCTTTTAACGTATACATGGAGCCCACTAATACTCTTTCACTTACTTTTTTTTTTCTAAAGAAACCCAACTTTCCTACCTTTATTATACATATAGGAGCATAGTCTCCATTATTTACTTTTTCTCTTTATTTCATTTTCCCCCCTCATTTAAAGAGGGTTTGTTTTGCTATTTTTCAGTGTGATCTCCCAAGGAAGGGAAGCTTAAACAGTCCAAATCTATGTGTGTAGTCAGGATTGATCGTATCTAAATTTGGCGTATGTGGAAGTCTATCTACATCTGGGCCAGCCACCCTAGGCTCCCTGGATAGGCACTGGAGAAAAGAGGCAGTTGTCTGGCCTGTTCTACAATAAACTTTTGGATGAGAGGAACTGCCCTCCAGCCTCTTGTGATTATATTTATGATTATATTTATTCCTTGATAGTTAAGACAGCCTGGAGTGACAGTCTTTGTTGTAGACATCCGTTCTACTAACTACATTTTGCCAATTAAATCCCTCCCTGTCTCTGTGTGAATTCCCCCACTCCTTTCCATTCCAGTAAGTCTTTAACAACTTTGCCACTTTCAAATATACTTGAGAGAGGAGTAAAAATCTCTAAGGTATTTAATTCCTGAAAGTTCTGTGCAAAACAAAGGCTAGAAGGAGCATTCTGGTAGTATCTACATGCAGGAAAGCTGCAGACAAAAGACTCTGCTATAGACATGAAAGAAACCCTAAGAGAATCATGATGAGTGCCATAAACCATCTCATTCAAAATGAAGAATCCAAAGAAAAGATGCAAAGCCGTTAGACAAAATCAGTTTTCATTACATCTGCTACTTGTTTAATTTAAAAAGGCTTTGCAATAGTTTTTATACTCATGAAAAAGAATTCACTGATTGAGAGGCAGCATTAGATATTGACCACTAGAATGTAATGAAGTAATCCCTAATCAAATGAATGTGTGGAACTAGCAGTTTATGATCTCAGGAAAACATATTTCAATTTGCCAGTCCAGAATGAGATTTTATTTCATTTTTCAAAGGAAAAAACAAAGTTCATAGAGTAGGAGGTTCAGTGACTTTTCTATGAAGTGAAAAACACAGTAATTCTAGCCCTGAATTTAAAAACTAAGTATGAGAATAATTTTCTCTCATTAATGAAAGTAAATGCAGAAATGATCATCAAAACAGAAATTAAGATTTAACCCTTGTTTTATTTAATAGTTTTTATTTTTACTGTTTGAGGTACATTATACTAAAGATGATAAAAGCAGACATACTGTAATCATCTACTCCATATGCCATTTTACTACTGCTGCCCTCTGCTGTATGGAATAGTTTCCAAGTGTTTGTATTTCATACTAAGCTTATGAAAGGAAAGTTTTAGAGAGATATTCAAGTGCATATATGCCTGATTGATTGCTTTTGCTTATTCCTTTAACTTTCAATGAAGTGTATTTGGGAACGTAGGAATGTGGATTTTCAGCAAGACTTAAAATTAACAAAGTAAATACATGATTACCAAAGATAATACATAGAAGAAATGTATTCTCAAATTTGTTTTGTAAAGTAGAATGGAGTACTTCAAGAGATATTTTGACTCAGTTAAACACGCTGTAATATCCATGGCATTAATGTTAATGTCTTGTTAAATGTCATCTCTCAACGAATGTTACAAATGAGGAGGCAGTAAGAACAGAAGAAATTCCAACATAAACAGTCTATGAATTCATATCCTTTTCTCAGTACATTTTGTCTCCAATATTTCTCACTTTCTATCATTTTTTTTTTTTTAAATCCATCCATCTATCCATCTGTCCATCTCTCCATCTCAGGAGAAAGTCTAATCTTAGATGTCATACTCCCAACAACAATAAACCCCTCATCTGAGAAGATGTAACCTGCACTGCAGGGTAGCCTAGTTATATTACCACGAGGTAATATGCCTTTGCAGGCAGGCCCTCAGATGGGTACGCATAAAACTACTCATCTCTTTAGCTAATGAATGCATAAGCAACCAGGCTCGTCACAGAATCTTAAGAGGACCCAAAAACTTAGACTTATCAGAAATTTAGCCACAATTCACAAACATGAGGCACTTTTCGAGGAAATTCTCTTTCTTCTCATGGATTTTCTGATGAACTAATGGTTTTGTTGAAAACCCTGCAAGAGTCTGTGGCTTTAGCTAATTTTATTCTGTTTAATAAAGCTCAGCATTTTTCATTACTTTTTGACCGAAATGGGCATCAAACTGCAAGGCAAATCTTATGAAGAGAAGGATGGGAAATGAAACGAATTATCAAAAGGATTCCCAGAGCAGAGGACCATAAGACCTCAGAAATGCCCCGCTGGCTCTGAGAAATGTTTTACTTAGGTCAGCATTCTGTTGCAAAACCAGAAAACGACATTTAAACGGTGCACACAACCCTGTCACTGCCAGTGGTCTGTTCTCACATTCCCAGCACATGGAGTCACTAGAATTAGCTGTTCGAAAGCACACCCGTGACTGTTGCCTTTACTATATGCTTATAAACCACAAATTTACCTAAACTCTGTTTGCACTGCCAGCCCGCAGAAGTCCCTGTGCTAAAAATTTCCAGAAATTCGCTTCCCACTGTGTAAAACAACATTTTCTTTCCTCCCTTTTAAATCAATCCCCTATTAGTTTCAGTCAGTGTACTGCAAAATTTGATCCATAACAGTTATGTATCCATTTTATCCACAACCTTCATGATTTTGTAACCATCATGAAAATCTCTCATCAGCTTTCTCTAGTTCAGCTTAACGTATTTTCCTTCTTGTTTCTCTCTCATAAAGCAGTTGCTCTGTCCCTAAATCATTTTCCTTGCCTTTGTACCTGTTCAAACCCTATGTCCTTCCCAAGATGTGGACACCCCAACTTCAAACAATACTCAAGATGTGGGTAGTACTCCACACTCTTACATGGCTGAAACTGAATGCACCTCTTCTGTTTATTTTAGCAAAACTAGCAGAACCCTTTCCTCATGTATTTCTGAGCAAGTGCTGTTACCAGGCAGTTGATTTAGTTACACACCTTAACATAACGCTGCTCCTGGAATTATTATCTTTTTTTAGGTCCTCTTAACTTTGGTATTAATGCATACAAACAGTAATCTGCAATGGGTTTTGCCCTTCTGCCACATGTTCTGTAAGCTGCATGTTTCCAAAATTCAACAAAAGGAAAATGTGTGCTGAGATGGGGGGGTGGTAGATAAATATAGCATGCCATACACTGAAGTTTGCAACTGCTGAAGCCTAGGTCAGGAAAAAATGTACCTTTGTTTCTAAAAGTCCTGTCCTACAGCATGTTCATTACAACTAGAAGTTAAATGGAGATGCTGCTTACTGCTGACATGCCAGTAAGCTCTAAATACTGATTCACCTGGTGACATTTACTCAAACTACAAATAAATGTTGCTTGGATTTACCACAGTTGCAGACTAATGATGCATCCTGTGTTCCTGCAGAAAATCTTGTTTCACCATTCTTCTGGTGTCTTGAGGAACATCTTGTGCGAGCCGTCATCAATTCCATGCAGCACTTAGCTGGGAAAAGTCAGAGCTGCTCTTGCTTACTGTAGAGCATACCTTAAGAAAATTATCAGAAGGCTTTTGTGAAAATAATTGCTTATAACCCAGGTATTTTCTACAGAACTTCATTTTTTTTTAACAAACTGAAATATGACCTTGGGCTAAGTATGGACAGATTCAGTTCTAAAGAATAACGTTTAGAGCAGACGACTAAATTTTATTTCTCAGCATTCTCTCCAGTTTTCCTAAAGAACTGAATCTTGTTCAAATTACTTTCTCTTTCTCTCTCCCTCCCCCCTTCCTGAAGTTCCTATTTTTCTAAACAGGCCTTGTTAATATGTATCTAACCCACTATATGCAATCCTTGGTGCACTCAAGAAAACATCATGCCTCTAAACTGGAATCATTACGTTAAATTGCTTTCTTTCAAGCTGTTTACAGAGAAGCAATTTTCCTTTTAAGCTTTCTTTCAGGTTTCAACTAGCTCTATACAAACACTGGATACCGTCTGCTTTTGTTTTCTTCTGGCCTTTTCAGCAGTATGGTACATTTTCAACATAGAAGTCATTTGGAAACACCATTATACTAAAAGCACAAGAAATTAAAACTGTCTATGTAATGCCTCATGGGAAACATTAGTATATTTTCTTTAAATCAGTGACTGATTCTTGTTGTTAACACACAGGAATAGCACAGGAATAATGCGGCAAGAGTGTTTTTATGCAAAACACTGACACAGCACATCATGCTGACAAAGGGCTGAGAATGGTCCACAAATAAAAACATCACTGCCCAATGGATATTCGAGCCATTACTTGCTGCCCAAAGAACACATTAAAGCTACTTTAGGTACGACCAGTCTTACACTTTCCAAGACCTCCGAGTTTGTACCTAAACAGGAACTGCCTAAACTAGAAAATAAAACATAAAAATAAAATAAAACATATTCTACCTTGTCAGTCTTGGCTGACTCTGTTGGTTAAGGTTGCTCGGGTAATATATCCAACATTCTACTTCCACTTTGAACATAGGTCAGGAAAGAGCTGCTCTGGAGTGAGCCAACATGAGAGAAGACTAGCTAAACATTTTCTTATGTTTTCTATGTTTTCTTATTTGTCAGCAGGAATTCCAGCTGCTGTTGACTAGATACGGGATAGCTGGAACAGATGGACACCAAGACATTCACAGCCACAATGAGTGCTGTGACCTTCTGAAGCAGGGCCACACACAAGAGGGAACATGCCTTGCCAT
Source organism: Thinocorus orbignyianus (assembly GCA_013400375.1). Classification (NCBI taxonomy): domain Eukaryota; kingdom Metazoa; phylum Chordata; class Aves; order Ciconiiformes; family Thinocoridae; genus Thinocorus; species Thinocorus orbignyianus. Next base: position 316,914 of record VXBW01002560.1, read on the forward strand.
GGGGATTTACAGAGTGTGGCTGTGAACACAGTACTACACACCAGAATTAGAGGAAATGCCAGCAGTACCAGGTCACACCTAGCTCCCTAAGGGTAGTAAATGTTAAGGTACAGGTCAACATAGCCAACCTTCTTCTGTTAGCCTGCCTAAAACATGATCTTTTCCTGTATGAAGGCACTGGCTGACAGCTTCCTTTACAGAACCTATGCTACCCATCATCTGCAAGATAAAACACTCCATTGTTTGACAGGGATGCAGAGGGGTCAATCACTGATGTAAGTCTTAAAGTTCCTTTGATCAAGAAAATTGCCATTTTTGATTTAGTTCTGATGATCCTCTTATGGTGGCTATAGTCTAGACAGCTATATAATAGCACAAAATCCCAGTAGCTAAGAGGAATCTGGCCTTGGCCAAAGGCAGGAAACTGGAGAGAACAGTGGTATATCTGGTCAGTCGTGCCATGATTTTTTCTTTAAATATGAAAATAACATTTTTGGAATAAAATTTCTAGTCTGGGCTTTAACCTTCAAATTGGGAACTCATCAAGGGTAGTATTACCCAAAACTACAAATCTTAAACTGATGTGTAAAACATCTTCAGAAGGAGTCACTTCAACAAAGAATCCATTTAATTTGGCAAGAATGGAGCTCTTAAATCATGTTTCACGGAGGAACATACAGAAAACATACAGGATGACAACAACATAATAAAAAAATATTATCAAGACAAAGAATTCATTCAGTTTTTGATTACATACTATTGTACAAATATGGAAGACAGCTGCAACACTATCCCTAAAACCTACCAAGCTTTCCTTTTTAATTTGCTAATTGAGCCAATGAATATTCATAATATCAAACTTGTAGCAATTCTGCAGTTCATTTCTCTGCTATTTGATGTACAACATCGCCAGTGAAATCCAGACTAGCAGAAAATGTCAAAGAAAACTAGCAGAATGTGCATGCTTCTTCACACAGTGCTTCTTCCTTCCTATGCAATAATATAAAACTATATCGAAGACCCTGCTCACACTTAAATTCATGTCCTTTTGGATGGAGAAAGAAATTGACCACAAAAGATACTTATTAATTAAAGCTCTATAGTAATTGTATCTTTCTCTGATTCACCACAGTTGAGAGAACTGGCTTTGTATTTTTTCCTTAAAAAGATGTCACTGGCAGTTGCCCATTATTTCATTACTACAAACATAAACCAAAGATAAAACAGGAAAACTACTGAACACACCGAGTACTGTAATAACTGTGTAATAGTTGCTTAAGGTGGACAATAATTCTTAATTATTATTACTTTCTTAATGGTTTAATACAAAGCATTGGATTAATGTTTAGGATAAACCCCCCTACTTTTAATAAAAACAAAGATGTGTAAATAAACAAGGATTGCTTTAAGCTGCATATTTTGAAAAGATTTCTTTGTCCATATGCTCCTCTTCTGACAAACAGAACGTTACACTTATTTGATACCAAGGCTTTTTAACCATGTTTGTTTTGTTTAATAATACATTGTGGGACATGGTCAAAAGATAGAATCACTGTAACTTCTGCTGAATTTGTACGACTATGATGAATGTCACTGACAAAACCAATTTAAATATAGAAAAGAACCCACTGGTTGGGACTGACATTTGCTGCACAGAATCTATCACAACAGATGTCTCAATACCCTGAGACATTTTCTCAAGGAAAGACAGATAAAGTACATCAGCTAGATACTCACAAATTACTAGACTTGAATTCATCGATATATCTCATCTATCATATTTATATAATGCTCCAGTCCTGCCAGTCACTGCAGGAGGTGCAGCACAGCGCTTGACTAGACTGAGCAGAGTCTACACAGGAGCACAAATAAACCCAGCTTACATTAAGCAAACCTCCAGTTTTAGCAGCAGTAAATTTCAAATCAATTTCTCAGGGGGTGGCTGCTATGGGCTTGTTTACACGCCGTCTTATTTCACTTTTGAATGTGATATTTAAACTGGTTTTGCTGAACTGGGGGAAAGGAAAAAAAAAAAAGGTTAGTGTGTCATTTATTGTGACATAAAGAAACTCTGTATTTTTCATTTTAAACCAAAAGTCAAGTACATTTCAATGAATACGGGGACGTCAATGCAGTAGATCAAATCGAGGTAATGACTGGTTCCATTTTGTGTACAAGCAAGGGTAAAACCTGAATCCAATTATGACTGGAAATTGTCATAATTCCTTGAGCTTTCAGTTTTCAGACAGGAAAAAAAAAAATATAACAACTATAGAACAAGCGATAACATCCCTATGTTTTTGTTTGGTTCAAAGATACTCTTTCTTTTGCATTTACAGACACAAAAGCAAACCAAACCAAACCTTCCTCCCTCCCCAAAAAACCCACAAACCAACCTACAAAAACCTGTCAGTGGCTGGAAAGTTCTTACAAAATAAGAAAATATACACCCATAAAAATATATACATATCAAACAGAATCCTAAAATCTTGCCCTGTGGGTTACTAGGATATTCATGTACAAACACCATTTTCCTCAGCAGTTTAACAGCTGGGCTCAACTGTCTTTTAAATCGCACCATGAGTTGGGTTTCACAGTTACACAGTTACCAGCACATCAGGAAACTAGCAATTATGGAAGCTGTTCTACAGCTGTCTCCAACGCTCCTGTTATTCTTAACCTCCACCTTCCTGTGAAATCCTTCTTCCAGCTACTATAATTATCTCCACAAGTCCATCTGCCACTCTCTTCTCCTTCTCCTAAAGTTTATCTACTTCATATCTAAAGGCTATCACAGACCAAATTGCTGTGCAATACAGCCAGTATTAAACATTTTGGACAATATAACTACCCAACAACGAGAAATACTGCAGTGCTACCTCTGTGACATCCATAGTCCCAATGACACATCACATCCCTGATTCTGTCTGTCCTGCCCTCGACCCTTTCCGCTAACTATTTCACTATTCCCGTTTTCCTTAAATATAACTCATTTCTTTTGATGGCTACTGCCCAAGATACTCCAAGATAATCCACCATTATCTGATGTGGTAGTTGCAACCGTTTTGTTTTTTTTTTTTTAATTTGTGACTGCTGTGGTATTTGCAACTTGTTATTCCTTTGGCACTGGAGCTGTTTCTAAGAACAGGTTATGAAGTAGAGCAAACAGCCATTTTGAGCTCTTTTAGAAGAACTTCAAAGTATGTAACATTTGAGGAGAATGCTATCAGTATGACAGTGATCTTCACCCACCTTATCAAAGCCTTGTGTTCTTGGGATGGATTAACCTTCTGGTTTGAGTTTTTGCTCCAAAAAACAGTGGTGTGAGTGTACATGTGTTGCCTGCGCGACAGCCCACATGATAAATACAAGTCTATGTGCAAGTAAATGAAGTTTTTCATTTTAACTGCTTTCTTTATTTGAAGTTTCTCAATCTTTCGTAGTCAACAGCATCTTAGTGAACAGTTTAAAAGACAACAAAACCAGGAGAAAATAAATACTGTTAGCAATTACAGTGATGCTCTCTGATGTGTCAAAGTCGTATCGCTTCTGAGTGCAATTCCATTTCACTCCTTGAAAAATCTGGAAAGAAATAAATGTACCTCATTAAAGTCTGGAAAAAACATAAAATCAACCAAAACGATATTTACTGAAAGATGGTACATGAGCATTTACAGAAAGACTAGTGATGCTGTAAGATATCTTAATCCTGAGAGGAAGAAAAAAAAAAAAAAGCTGGAAATAAAAGTGGCTGCATTTATATCCCCAAGAGGGTCACGTCTGGTGTGTAAACAAATTTCTGTAATTGAGCCAGGAGAATTCCTGTCAGTTCTGTGTCACTAACGATAATAAGCTAATGTACTTTGCATTTTTGTAGACTTTTCAGTTTTAAGATTTAAAAGTAATTAAATGATCTTGAGGATGCTTCTGTGAGATAAACACACATTATTCTCGCTTTATTAGTGAGGGAGAGGCAGAGGCACAGAGTTTTTCATTTGTCACATAATAAACTGATTACCAGAACCAGCAGTGAATCACCCCATCCTCTCTGCTAATATTGTACAAACTGACCCTAACAGCGCATATGGTGACGAATGCCTACCTGGAACATTAAAGTGATGGTCCCACAAGATGTGTGAGTAAAAAGAAAAAAGAAGCAAAAGAGAAAAACAGAAGGAAATTATCAGCATTTTACTAGTTCTGCTTCACTTACAAGTCAAACATAAGAACAGTAAGAAAAACATTGTACATTCCACAACAGACTAGGAAAAAAAGAGACAATTCTAGCTGGAGAGTGAAGACCAGGTCATTATCTCATTCATTATTTTAAAGAATGAATCATGAAATCTGAATCACTTCCCTCTCGTCTCGATTGTAATCCGTTCACCTCCAGATTCTGCCTCTCAGGGTTTTACCTATTTTGTTTCAAGCAAACCCTGCGCCTGCCGGGTTGGCAGTCCCTCACAGGAGAGCACAACCCGCCTTGCCCCGGACAACTCCCGCTGAGGTAATTCCCATGGCGCCGCGTTGCCTCGCAGAGAAACTAATCTCCTCTCATGCCACAGATGTAATCTTCGGCTCTAGAGCTTCTGCCAGCGTTTACTCCGTTTAAAATCAAACCAAACCTAACCAAACCAAAGGAGACGAGCCCAACCTCAGCTGCCTGCCCGGCCGTAGCCTCCCGCTGCCTCGCTAGATGGCGCCGCTGCCCTCCTCAGAAGATGGCGCCTCCCGCCCCAGCCGCCATCTCAGGCGTGAAGGCCTCCCTCAGCGAT
>VXBW01002560.1:321731-410794 GCA_013400375.1 Thinocorus orbignyianus
CCGATCCTCAGTGAAAGATAAGAGACTGAATTAAGGAATAAGATTGAAGTATGGTTTGAATGTTTGCTTGATATAACTAGTGTTGCCGTGAAAGACGAAATCAGGACTCGATATTCGGGGTGGCTATGAAGCAGGTGTTCTTTATTGCAGCGCTGGACGTACAGGGGATCGCTCCTCCAAATGTGCACGCCAGGTAAAGTTAGTTTAACAATATGTATGCATATTACCCCCTTGTTCTACAGAGATAAGTTCCTTCTCCAAGATTACATGCATACATGTTTAAAAACGGCTGCCCTGCTGCTTATCATACCCCTGCAGCTGATAAGGCCCCTGTGTATGATCAGCCAAGTTAGAAAAACAAAAACTCGCAGTATTTGCTAACTCATACTAAGAGCGACTTAGTTATGTCAAGTAAACCTTCAAACCATACTTCAGCCTTATTCCTTAATTCACACAGCCAAAGTGAGTGCAGTGGTTTTATTACAGTCTACACAGAAGGAGAGAGGGAACTTCAGTAGGAGCAGTTGGCATGAGACAGAACAGGACTTTCATGCTCAGTTTTTCTTCCTCAGCTGTATGCAATCAGTGATGGAGATATAAGCAGCAAAACCCTAATTTCTAATGCTTGGAACAACTTCACCTTCTCAAGGGTTCAGTGGTTTTGCATCAGCTGCTGCTTGGGGAAACTGAATTGGGTGCTCTTTAAATACAGAGATTGTATCAGGACTATAAGCAGACACACTTCACTGGTTTCTCCCCCATCCTGGCACTGGGATGGGAAGCGTTCATGAGAGTACAAAGGGAGATTGTTGCCTTGAGAGCTTATTTTAGATGTCATTGCTCTGTAGTTAGGGTCAATGATTTGAGCTTTCATAGGAACTGTTAATGTTCTTGACATTTTCTAAAGAAATGCTGCCTGCTCCGTTTCCATTCTGAATTAGTGTGAAAAATAAGATCAACGTAATTTTTTTTTATTATTTAATAGAAGCTTTGTTTCCAAAAGTAATGTTTTTCAAGCAGGGGGAAAAAATAAATCTGTTGGAACTGGTTTTGCTAGCTGTTTTCTGAAATAGCCTGGAGCTATTGATGCTAAATGTAATCAACAGAAAACAGTGTCTGCTGTGCCAGATTGCATAGGATATCAATTAGGAATTGGATTCTGCAGAATCCAATTCTTGTCTCTCAGTTACTGGGAGATAATTGGTTTGGGCTTTCTCTGTGTCAGTGAGAGTCTAGAAATTTTCATCAGTCTCTAGATGAAGTCTAGTCTCAGATGTATCCACTTTTCTCTGATCTTTGGTGAAGAACCTTGGGACAGTAGTTTAGCTAGATATGTCTATGTTTTAGATACCTACATTATGTGAGATGAATTCCATCCGCTTCAGGTGTCTTAGGTAGCTGAACCTATAGAGATGGTTGAAGATAAAGAGATTATGTTGTCATTACCAATTATTAGGATGAAAAATAAGGAAAAGAGTATGTGAAAGTGTGTCCAGAATTTTGCTTCATGACTGTTGAAACTGCCCTGAAATCATTTCCAGAAATATTGTTTGTCTTCTTAAGATACAGTAGGGTTATTTGTAGAAAACTGAAGGTCACAAGTTTATTGTAGTAAGCAATTTAACTCCTGGATTCAGCCTTTATTCTCTGTCCAAGTGTCAAGCTGTAAAATATATAAGTAATAAACTTAACTTCTATTTTCCTAAATGTTTAAAGTGTTTAAAATACACAAAAGGCTAAAAATTATTATTATAATTGTAAAGAATGAATTTGCATGTTACAAATTTTATGTAATTCATAACTCGTGGCCCAGATCTGGTCCAGCCTGTTACATACAGCAGTTTGTAAAGGTAAGCACAGAGAAAAGTAGGCCTGGTACCTTCAAAAGGATATAATAAATAGGTAGCAGAATATAAATTAATTAATCAAAATTAGTGCATACAGTTTACAGATATAACTAACCATGGCCCATAGTACTTGTCCTGCTGTCAATACTAAAATTTGGATTCTGTCAACAGTTAGAACATTGTGCAGCAGTATTATCAGATACAAAATGTTCTAACAGATGCAAAAGCAAACTAAGGACAGAAAACTGAAAAGATTAATTCTTGGAGAGCTGACTTCATAATTTTAAGACAAGTTACTTACAATTCCTACAGAAATACAGCTGCACAATATAAACAGGTTTGACAACAGTGCTGGCGTGTCTTCTCCACTCTGAAGCTAATTTAAATAGAGACCTTCATAATAAGCAGTGGTTTTCTTATCCCAAGCGCTGAAATGATAGTGGTTTTAAGTATACAGGATTTTTTGAAGAGGAAAGAGAAACATGCACTTGTGCATAAACACTGGGATTTGGAATTAAATGTTGAAAGGATTAAGGATCTGCTCTGCTCTGTGCAGTTTAACCAAGTGCAAGTCTCCTGTGCCTAGGGCAGCGCTCTTGCAGGTCTCTTGCAGGATTCTCCTTGTATAACACGTATGTGCATCATGTACTGCGTAAATTATGCTGCTCTTGCATGGTGTTCAGTCTAACTATAAAATAACTGTACATAAAAATGCATGTGTAAAAGTATATCCTTATATCTTCTTGTATGTGCCATTCCCTACTTTCTTATTGCAGAAGGAGCATCATACATTATGCCTAGCCTGTGATCCTGTCTGTTTCTTGTTCAGTCTAACTACAAAATAGCTGTATGTAAAAAATGTATGCGTATCAAAAGATTTTCATATGATAACACAGATAACATGCAGAACGGACTGGTGGGAGCACATCCGTACTTCCCACATGGTGATGCCAGCCAGGCTCCTCCTCTGGAGGCCCTAGGCTGTGCTCCAGAATACCTCTGTTATGAGCTCCCAATTTTTATAGTTATCTTATAAAGAACTTAATAAAATTTGGTCTTTTCTATGGTATTTTTCCTTTTTTTTTCTTTTGGGAAAGGTAGTTTTAGTTTATCAGATTCACTAAGCTGAGCATATATGTGTTAGGATCCAGCAGCCCATACTCTTTGTAAGTATAGAACAGGAACAGCACTTCCACTATTTATTTATCCAAAAGGCAAGCGTAACGATGTATTCCCAAATTTCTGTTGCACATACCAGGAAGCAACTTTATCTCTAGTCATTTCCATGGGAAGCAGGTGGTGTTTTTCCCATTTGCACAGTTTTGTGTAAAGTTCTCTCAGCTATTTCCTATTTCCTCCTGAAAATAGCAGTGACTGTTTGTTTATCACTGGAGCTGGTATTACAGGACTTACTATAGTAACTTAAGGAATTTCTTTTTATCTAAGTGCTTTTATCTCTGGGCTTTACCAAGTGTTCAAAGAACATTAATTATAAAATTTACTTTTGGTTTACTTAAATTTTGACTCTATATTAAAGAATCTCTGGGGTTTTTTTGTTGGATTTTAATTTTTTTTACCAGGTCTTTGGTTCAGTAATGTCACACAGACATACCAGAAAGGAAAAAGCCATAGAATCATAGAATCATTCAGGTTGGAAAAGACCCTTGAAATCATTGAGTCCAACCATCAGCCCCACTCTACAAAGTTCTCCCCTACACCACATCCCCCAACACCACATCTAAATGACTCTTAAACACATCCAGGGATGGTGACTTGACCACCTCCCTGGGCAGCCTGTTCCAGTGTCTGACCACTCTTTCTGTGCAAAACTCCTTCCTAATGTTCAGCCTAAACCTACCCTGTTGCAGCCTGAAACCATTCCCTCTCTTTCTATCACCAATTACCTGTGAGAAGAGACCAGCACCAACCTCTCTACCATGTCCTTTCAAGTGGTTGTAGAGAGTGCTGAGGTCTCCCCTCAGCCTCCTCTTCCTCAAACTAAACAGTCCCAGCTCCTTCAATCGCTCTTCATAAGATAATCTTTAGATATAATCTTTAGACAATCTTTCGATATCTATGATTGGTGAAACTTCTTAGCCAAAGATGTAGAAAGACGTGTCCATCCAGCAAAGGAACGCAGGGGAAAAGAAAGCTTGGGAGGAAACACGTTAGCAGTGGTGATCCATGTTTTAAGATAGCCTTTGATAAAACAACTGAAGTAGTATTCCTAAAGGAAGGGGGTACTACCATTCTGAGTAGCTAATCAATATCATTTTTATATAGGAGCTGTTATTGTTTACTGGATGTCTAGAAAAAAGGTAAATAATAAAGGTGATATAAGTGTGTTTTCAATTTCCTCAGGCATGGGCACAGGTGTCCTGCTGCAGAAACCTATTCTGCTTGTTCCACATACTGTCTTCTCTTCAAAATAGATCCTTAACATGGCATCATCTTTTTTGGCACTCAGAGGCTTTAAGCATAGAGGGAGGGTAAGAAAATTCTGATTACGGTTCTCACAGAAGTGCCGAAGAGAGAATCTGTTTCCTGTTACAGATCCATGGCAGCAGCTTTGCCCTGCTCCTCTGGGTGCTTCTGTGCTGCCGCCTCTTAGTGCCAGCTGCCCTCCCGTGGGCTGGAGAGAGGTGTTTTTGGGAGGCAGGAGGGATGATATGTGTCTTAACGTACATAGAATGGCAAACTGCCCCCCCGGGGCAAATCCTGCTGCTGTGTACAGTTGAAGAGCAGCTGAAAGGAGATCTAGGCAATATATTATCAAATTAAATCAAAGCAAAAAGAAAAAAAAATAAGGATTTCTTTTCAAAAAGTATATTGGTGGTTTTATTTAATTTCTCTAAACTGGAGAGTTCTATAAAGCAGTATAAGAGAGCCACTTATTATACATGCTTAGACTTAAAAGGGGGCATCTTGGCATACTGAATTAATTAATCATTACTGAAATAAAAGCCAATGGAGAAATCACCTACTGTTGTGTTTTTATTATTCATTTGAACCTGGCAGAAAAACATTAGCGTTAGTGGAATAATGGCAAAATCAAGGCTATAGGAAATGGCATAATTAATACCCAAATTCAGACTAGCAATGGGAATAAAGGAGTCTCTTATTGAATATGATTTTATCATGCTGTTGATAAAGAGTTCCACAAGAATGTATGTTATCATATTCCTCTAATCCATCAGCTCAGAGGACAGTAATGAAAGGAGGTGCCAATCCCAGCCTCTCTACAGAACAGAGTTTCCATTGCACTTGTCAGAACAAGAGAGAATATATTCAGCTGAAATTAAACAGTGTTGCTTTTGAGCTTATATTATGTGATATTTGAGGGAAAATTCTACTGAAAAGTGTTTTTTTTATTAAAAGTGAGTGGTCTTTGACCATTCTTTTGCCTAAACTTGAGGGTCTGAAGCATTCGTGATGGTCGCATGGGGGTGGTGGTAATTTTACAGGACTTTTTAACCTCCTGAGGAGGCAGCTGGAAGCCATCATTATTTAGTCAGCCAAATCCTGCTATTAGGGTTTATTGGTTTGGTACACAAACCTGTAATGTTTTGCCTTTTTACATTATACAATGAAAATATATTATCAGGCATTATTAACCTTAATGTATTAGAAATACAACTTACTTTTTGGTTTTTTACAGGTACATGCTTTTTTGAAAGAACAAGCATAGTATCATTGTTCCTAGGTGGGTGATACCATACCTGATTTTTAAATACAAGCCAATCTTTAGGACGTCCTCCAGGAGGTGAAGGTACTGCTGAAGAAAGTGTTGGATTTTTAAAACTTCTGTGCCTCTCACAGATACAGCCCTTTGAAAAACCGCAGCTGACGTCATTCCACAAGCCTGAGATCAGTTTAAATGTAGGTAACAAGAAAGATTGAAGTTTATAGGAAAGTGAACTTGCTTGTAAGGTCAAAAATCTGCCTGGGAATGCAAGATGCCGTGCTTCAGCCCAACTCTACCTCCCCTCATCCATCATCACTGCTACAGGAGGACCTTGGTCCTGCTGTTGCTATGGGAGTAGGGGCTGTACAAGATGTGTCAGCTCTGTCACCCGTGAGTAGAACTCACTCCACCGGCTTTGTTCCGTGGGAACATGCACACTTGCTGTATATCTCTCCTTTGCCTCTCTGCAACCAGCCCTCTAGGAAAAATGTGATAGCAAGAAAAATTGGCATCGTCTCATGTTTCTTGTCGTGACGACTGCGTTTCCTAAGTACAGGATTTGTTCCTGCTTGGATGCTCAGCAGAAAGACAATGAAAAAAAAAAAAAAAAAGAGTTAGTTCCCTGACAAAGCCTACAGGATTAAAATAAAAAGGAGAAATTGAATTGTGAAATATGAAATTACAATGAAATGCAAGGTACAAGGAAGTTAAAACACATTTAACTGATTTTTTTTGTTGTTTTTTTAGATGATGAAAAAATATACTAACAACGATAAAGTCACCAGTTTTTTTCTGGAAAAGACATTCTAGAATTTTTAATCAGCTGCCAAAGACCTTGCCTAGAAAGAGCAACAGTCCTCTTTGGCCTAAACTGATTTATCTTAGACTGACAGCAATTCCTTACAGCATGTGGCCTGTTTATATAAAAGATACATGGTCGTTTCTGTCGTCAGGAGTTTTAACAGCCTTGTTTTATTCTGGACCTCCTATGGCAGGAGGCCAAGAGGAATTCCACTTTCTTCTAAGCTGGACATTGTGCAACAGCAAAGACGCAAAAAGGGAACCATCCCCTTTTCTTCACCCTCCTCTGCTCCCCACCCTGCAGCAGAGCCAGCTGCAGCCTGGCAGTAAAACACTGATTTGTTAAAAAAAACACCCAACCAACCAAAAACCGAAAGAAATTTGTAGGGACAGCTGAGGCTAAAACATCTTTAAGTCTTGCCTAAACATACTCCAAATTAACACCTTGATTCATTACATTGAAACTTTATTATCCCAAGCATAAAATCACGTGTGGTCTCCTGAGTTTAAGGTTTCTCTCTTACGTCTGCTGCACAAATTAAAAAGACACTTTACTATCTGTGCCTCCTAGAAATCTGTTTTCTTTTCGCAACAAAAACCACTTTCAGTAGAGGGAGAAGGCTTTTCAAGTGCAAATAATACCAAACCTGTTATTTTTTTCTCTTTTAAAAGAACACCGTAATCCCAGAAAGATGCAGAATTACCTCACATCTAAGAAGATGCTGGAAGAATCTAGTCCACAGGAGGGAAGACTAGAGCAAGATGTGGCAACAGTCTGCAAAGATGTTGTGTTGCTGCATGAAGGAAGGTCATAAATCACTCTACATATCAGTGATTTACAGGAAAAGAAACAATGAAATCAATTTAGCAAGGGAGAATTTGATACCAAGAAAAAGATTTCTTAGTAGCGGAATTATGTATTTGGACAGATTATTTGCTGAGAGACTTAAAGACAAAATAGGAAACTACTTGTCAGAAATCAGCCAAACTCATTTGTCTCTCCTGCTGGATTTCAGTTTACCCTTCTGTCTCGATAAATTTAGAAATATTCATAAGTTTCAATTCAACATTCACATATGCTCCCGAAAAGAGATAGAATTCTGACTGATTTTCCATCTAATCCTTAACTTCCAAGTTAATTTTGATTCATAATTTCTCATTGAAACGGGTCTTGTCACCCAGTTTGGATACCTATGACAAACTGAGACATGTGCTCTGTTCCAACCCTCTTCTGTACATGGCACTGGGAAGTCCCAGGCTGTTGATCTGCAGTTCCATACTGGTGATTCTTGGGCACCTGCGGGATACTGGGGAAGAGCCTGAAAAGACTGCTACTGAGAAGTTGCCATGGGTGACCCATGCACTTTGGTGGCCTCTCACTTCTTTTACCAGACCCTCAAGGCATTAATGCTACTCTAGGGGAAAAATAAAGGGTCTGTAGTTCCTCAGGCCAATAATATAACCAAAGAAACATGGGTTCAGTTTAAAAAGCAACCAAATTGGGTGCAAAACGAAACTCAACCACCTGTTGCCACATGAACAAGAGAAAACTGAAGTGCGAAGGAGAGCAGATCTTAAGCTGAGGTTCACCAGCAGGCTGAGCCATGCCTGTACCCTATGCCCAGGTGGGCAGGGCCACCATCACCCTGGAACTGGTGCTGGGTCCATCCAGAGCATACTAAGATAGCAGAAATGTAGCTCCTTTTTACTTAATATACCGAAGCATCCCATAACAAGGTCAAACTACACCCAGAGCAGGTGGGATGAGGGCTGAAAAGTTCTGGTGTGAAGAGTCATTCTCTGGGTCCATTGTGCAACATCAGCTTTGGCATTGTGAGACCTAGCCAAGGTTTCCTTGGAGAGAAGGAATAGCTGAATGCTTGAAAACTTCTCTCTTTTTCCACAATTCCGGGGTTTTAAAATGAGAGTAAAACACTAAAACAAAAGGGTAAACTACAGAGGCAAAGCCATCATCATCCTCATAAACATCTGAGTGGACACTGGGGCCTCAGGAGGTCTCAGTCCTTGTTTCCAGTGACAGGGCTACGGGCCCTGCATTCAGGTGAGGAAAGGTGCCATCGTGGAGGTTGCACCCAAGGGCCCGTGTCGCAGCGGCAGAGGTTTCCCAGCCCTGGGTAATGACTCCAGAGCAGTTGAACCTCACTATTTTTGCTGAGGTGCAGCAAACCAGTGTGCAGTCCATGACTGCTTATTTACAGATGCACTCATCAACCTTTTGTACTATCCCTTAACTGCTTCTCGTTAACTGAGCCTCAGTAATCGTTGGAAATAATCAACATGCATCACTAGACTATTGTTTAAATAATGGATTGCGTAGGAAAAAATAGCTGATCCAACCCTACTTCCTGGATAACAGTATATAGTTATAAAAATAACTGGAAAACTGCCTGTTCTTTATATTATCTCTGTGATGAGTCATTGATTTTTTCCCTGAGCTTTATCACTGTTTCCTTCCTTATAAAAACCCCAACCATATACCACTTTCCAGAAAGAAACATTTCAAAATATTTTCCATGGGCTCATACTTCAGGGATCATCTGGACAATGCTCTTAGTCATACAGCTTGATGTCAGGTAGTCCTGCAAGGAGCAGGCAGTTGAACTCAGTGATCCTTACTGGTCCCTTCCAATGTCAGATATTCTATGATTCTATGACCATTTTCTACACCTTTTCAATCCCTTTCTCTAAGTTGATTACGTACCATTCCTAAGTACAACATTTGACCTGGATATTTAAGAGAAGTACATTGAAGCAGAAAAGTTGGCAGAATGAATTTAAGACTGTTTTCTTCCGCCGGTACTTGTGGATTGGTGAAGTCCAGAACAGGATTTTAAATATGAGTAACAAGGATATCCACAAAATGTCCCATCTGAAAAATGTCTTTATGCCAGCTTCCCAACACCAACTCATGGCCTGACGTACCTATCAGTCTCGATGGCGGCGGGAGGTATGTTGTAGTAAGAAATGTTTCTTTACATCAACTGGCAAGGCAGGCACTGGTTCTTCCCCTCTTCATGCACCTTCCAACTACAGTTGTATCAAACCTATTTTCTGAAAGAGGAAGGAAATTTCATAATTAACAGCACAGAAGGAGATAGAACAGACATTCACATGGACTGTTACCAAAGGAATCTCTTAACTACAAAACTATAAAAAGATCTGGAGGGGTTGGTTTCTTTTTTTCTGGGAAGTTACACTACTGTTCAAAAGTAAAAGGAGCTCTGAGGTCTGTTTTTAATCTGAAATTTCTTTGTCATGAGGGGCACCTAAACCACAGCCTTTCCAGGCATAGTCTGAGCACTGTAATATCACTGCAATGCAGTTGAATTTTGGGGGGGTTTGAGTATATAACTCTACGAGAGCAGAAAGGGGTTTGCCTAAGAGTTAGTTAAACATCAGTTCAGTTTACCTCCTTCTCAAGACTGCCTAATCCTGAAGCAGTCACCTTACATGCCCTCGGCACACAATTTTGGTCACTCCCTTTGTGCAAAATTGCCTGTTTTGGAGGGAAAGGCACCTCTACCTTGCTTGAAGTAATCCATATCTAAGCCGACAGTCATCTGTCTGCCTAACAGACAAGCCTGGCAGTTTGAACGAACAAGATTGGAAGGAGCTGCAAGGGCGATGGTCACGGCCGAGATTTATGGCTCGTATCCCGTTTGCAGAGAAGTTTTGTTTGTCTGGTTTGTGCTGACAACGCAAACCACATGTACCACGGGGAGCTGGGGACAGGGCTCCAGGGCTGCTTTAGATTCAGCTTCTTTTACTTGCTGCTGGGTTCTGGTTTTCCACAAATGCCTTGCCTGTTAAAAGCCAGGCAGTCGGTATCTGCAGCCACTGCTAACACCTTGTAACCATCTTAAAAAAGACTTCAGCAGACCAGAGCACAAAAATGCTGAAGGCATCTAATGCTTCTTGTTAAGTCCTGCCTGCTCAAAGAAGAGGTGAACACCCAGCACAAATGTACCAAGCTATTTTCTGGACATTTATATCCAAATCAGAATGTAGAGATAGGGAGAAGCACTCGGTATGCTACTTAGCTCTCTTCTGAAATGAAACCTGAGAAAAAGTGAGAAAAGTGAGAAAACAGTTTCTCAACCTGGGCATTTCAGACAGGAAGGCTGGATTACACTCACTAATGTCAGTAATCTGGGGAATATTTGATGTAGAAAAAAATTGCCAAGTGCTTCTGTGCATTATTAACCAAAACCCAGCAATTTCTTCACTAAAGCACAGACAGAGAAAGAGGAAACTTAGGAACTTGAAAAGCTGGATCATGCCATTCTTGTCTCTGCAACTAACGAATGTTAAGAGGATAGAAGAGGAAGTGACAAATAATTAAGAGTGTAGGAGCAAGCTAGATGAAGACACATCCATTTTACAGATAGCTGTGAAAGGAGCTGATCACCTATAGCTGGATTTCCATGGACAAAATCAGAATGTCTCTGGTGACTGAGGAAATTTTACACAGCACAAACTTGCCCTTATTTTCAGCATATCCAGACAGAAAATGTTAGATGTGCGTGTCTGTTCCCAGCTCTGCCCTTGTCAAAGCCTTGTCAAACCCTCCTCCTCCTTTCCAATCAAACCCCACATGCTCTAATTTTAACATCTGCACCAAGGGCTGTTGGGATGAAGTCCAACTATAAAAATATTTTCAGCTCCTCAGATAGAAAACCTTGTGTCATGACACACTGCATTAAAAACTGCTAGGATGTTTTGAACTGCCTCTAGAAAGCTGGTAACCCTTGATCAAAACTTCTAATTCAAGTCCCAGCAGCCAGTTCCC
Organism: Thinocorus orbignyianus; assembly: GCA_013400375.1. NCBI lineage: Eukaryota > Metazoa > Chordata > Aves > Ciconiiformes > Thinocoridae > Thinocorus > Thinocorus orbignyianus. Next base: position 332,875 of record VXBW01002560.1, read on the forward strand.
AACTAAAGGACTGTCCAAGGCCACGTTCTCTGCAACCAATGTCATGCTTTTTTTTCAGTTAACTCTTATCTCTAAACATTCATCTAAGTAGGCACATCATCCATCAAAGTACAATTTTCTGGATGCTGTTCACAGCGCTGCGTGTACAGAGCGCTCTTACTTAGCTGAATTTCCATATTTATAAAGCCAGTGTGCATTTAAAATGAGCTTGGCCTCCTGCCCACGTTTTTAGTGATTTTGCTCTTTTTCTTGGCAGCAACAGTCTATCAAACCTAAGTCTGTTCTGGAAAGCTTCAGTGCAGAATACATTTCCCTTGCTGTTTTACATGAGGTGGTGTCCCTGCGTTAGTGAGCACGATTCTTCATACCAAACCATGTGCACGCACTGTTTAAAGAATGCTCTTTAATTCAGTAACGTTTTGCCAGCTGCTTCATTAGGAGGCATGAAAACAACGGAAGATGAGTAAATATTTGCAAGATCATTTCCTGTACCATCAATATCAATTAGTTCTGCACAAATTCTATCCAACTTTGCATAAAACAACAGAAAGTTCAAAACCAGATGTGATGTCTGGGCTGCAGGATTAAAGAAGGTTAGTGTGATTAGTCTTAACGTTTAGAGACTGGAGTACTTGGAGAAATTTATAATTCTCAGTTAACCCTGGTGAAAGCTAGAAAAGTTTTTAAGCATATCAGAAAACAACAAACAGTATGAGAAACCTACTAGAAGCACTCAGCTAATTGGTCATAGGTGTTGAATATAGGAGAGCATCGACCCAGCTTTCCAGGTTGGTTAATGTAGTAATCATGGCCACAAGAAGAGATCCAAGGTGCATATCTGATACAGGGCCAAAGAAAACGCCAGTGAACAATAATGAGTAAAGATGCATGTATTTGGAAATTAATACTCTTTTATAAATAGGTCTCTGAGTTGTTAAATAGGTAGGAATGGTGGATTTGACAGCTGTGCCCCAAAAGTTAACCCGGTATTTGTGGTACCCATCTGATGAGCCCTGCACTCACCCATGCCCTGGCTGTGATGCCAGGCACAGCTTCACCTCCAAGCTGCTCTGAGCAAAATGTCAAGCAGCAGACTAGGGAATCAAGCCTTGTACATCTGCAACAAGTTTCTCTTGTTCTCACCTTCCCTTCCCCTCCTTTCCCCTCCCCTCTTCACCCAAGCCTCCACACCAGCAAATAGTCTCCAAATGGGTCAGATCCAGCAGATGGAATCGTTGGCACCTTTTACTTTTCGTCAAATTGAGCATGTGCCAGGACACCAAAGGGTTTTTCATGCTCTAACAGGTTGTTTAGAAAAAAATCTCTCCCCTTTCCATAGTATCTTTGCAGAGAAAGTGCTTATCTCTAAGATTTCTCTCCATGGCTTCTTGGGTTACAAAACAGCCCACAGCCCATACAGTTCCTCCGTAGCTTTCCAGGAGAAACTCCTTCCTTTCCATCACCTCAGTCTTCCCCACAAGTCCACTTTCTGTTCCTCTCAGGAAAACCCTGGTTTCCTTCCCTTCTTCTGCACTCCAGCATGATGCTCTAAAGCATCTCCCCACTCCCTGTGCAAAAACACCAGTCTCAAGGAGAGACCATCTCCCGTCTTTCTAGATGCCTCTGTCCTGTGTAAGACCTCAAGAGTCAGAGCAAGGCGGGGAAGCAGCCTGCCTTCTTTCCTGGTGCCCGGCTGTGGCCTTTCTAAAGAACACAGAGCACCCAGGCGAATCAGGAACAAACATACAGAGATCCTACACCCTCTGCCCCCTCCTGCTATGCTGTCTGAGCAGTGCAGCAGGGCTCCTGGGGCAGCAGTTGCCTTTGGCCGTTTTCTTCTCTTGGCTCTCTCCTATTCCAAGCATCCTCACTTCTCCATTGCTCTCCCGTAACCAGGACTCCTATCATTCCTCAGAAATCTTCAACTCCCTGCACTTCTTCCTGCAGTGTCTGCATTTCCCAACCCTTTGCCCTGCCGAGCCACTGCTGCCTCGGGCTTGATTGCATCTCCTGGGGATAGTCAGCACTTCTGGTCCAGTTCAAACTCCTTCGTTTCTGCTTTTGCCTTTTCCTTCGATCTGCTTTTGTGTGGATACCTGCCACTCCTGCTGTTATTTTGCATTTTTCTACCATCCTCTTACCAACCCCACTCTGTGTTTCTCACTGTATGAGCTCCTATTTCTTCCATTTCTAAATATTATTTCCTCCCATCTCTGGGACCCCTGTCCCATCATTAGCCTCTTCTGGAGGACCACAGAGCAGCTGAAAGTCCTGCGTGTATATTCCTAACTATTGATTGTAAAGGAGAATTATGTCAACTAGTTCTAAAAGTAGATGAGATAAATTTCATCTAGTTGTCTAAGTCAAGATTCTGGATAAAAAGGCAGGGTAAGGGTTGCATGATATGCATTCTCCTGCAATGAAAACAAGTATTTCCTCAGAGGAAGCAGATATCATAACCATATCCTAAAAAAGCTCTACATATCATTTAACAGATAGTTAATCAAAAGTTGTGCCCTGTAGAATGTTGTAGGAGAGAGAAAGCTGGATATGTCAGATAAGGGCACAGCTGAGAAGAGGCAAAATGAGTGTGAACTGTTCCTGTGTCCGGATGCGGTGACATCGGGACAACTTTATGCTTATGGAGCAGTTCAAACCTTCCCTATTGACCTTGGAAAACCTGGCTACTGTGCCTTGGAACCTGACCTGAAGGCACTTGTTCATTTCACAACTGTCTTTCTGTTCTGTTTGCATTTACAGATCTTTCTTACATTTACTTCCTTTTTCACTCAACTAGTTTCAGAACCACAAATGACAAAATTAAATTTTTCCAGTTCATAATCTTCTTTTTAGATCCCTGCGTTAGCCAAGGAACTGCAGCTAATACTTTGTTTTCTGCTCAAAGATACTAGCACCAATATTGCCAAAGAGTTTCTCTGTAAATTGGTATTGTTTCACAGGAGGATGTTCCATTCTTTATCCGTCTGTCTGCCATGGCTGTGCCACCATCTGACGTGAAAGTTAAAATGGTGAATTCTTCCACAGCTTTTGCTTCCCTAAAGACAGTTACTACTTTATCTATCACTTTTCCAGCCATGCTACAGTTGCAGTTTAGGGATATAACAGAGTGAAATAGTGAGAAAAGACAGGACATCCTCTGTAAAATACCAGCCTAATATAGAGAATGAAAGGGCAAGCAACAGATAACGTGGCTCTCCACATCAAGTCTAAGTGAAAAGGCATTTTCTAACTGCTCTTACCTTGCACCTAAGCCCAATTACAGTGGGCTTACTGTGGAAGCCAGACAAATCGACAAATTTTGATTCCCCAGGCCGCTCCTTACAGCAGCTTAGCCCTGAAGGTTCCTAGGCCCAGAAAAAATTGCTTTTGGCACTAGATTTCCCCCTTACCTGTTTTTGAGTATGTGTCCAAGCACCTCAGTGTGGTGAATATGGGCAGCCAGAACCTATTTCGTACCCCCACACAAACATTGTCTAGATCTGTCTTATCTGAGGAGCATTCTTGGCTCAGGCCTATTTGCTAGGCTTTGGTATGAAACACAGTGGCAGCCACAACTTTCCTTCAGAAATCCCAGCTGCCTGGAGAAGAATTTGGAATCAAAAACCTGAGAGGAAACAAAAGCTTTGAGAAGGAAAAATATAATTTGGTACAAACCATTTGGTTTCTTGTAAATTCCCTTTACACTGGTAGGTGATCAAGGTGAAAGGAAATGCAGACCATAACCAGTATTTCTTAGAAAATTTGTTTTTAACTAAGCTGTTACGAGTAATAGAATCAGGCCATTATAACAAATAGCAAATAACTATTCATAACACATTCACTTTTTCACTTACTGGGTTCACCCACAGTCACTCACAGCTACCTGGTCAAAGTAATATTTGGAAACCAATGCCAGGTGTGTACCCAGTGCAGGGAGCTATCCGGGCACTCTAGAGGCTTCTCAGATGTCCAGAAAGTCCCTCAAAGGGTCTGCTCTTCGCTGCCAGAGAGCAGCCACTGCTGTTTTAGACATGGTCCAAGCTGTCCAGTTCTCTGCTGATGCTTGTGTGCACTGGTGGCCTTGTAAAAGTCCCACCAAACTCTTAGTTCACTTCTCATAGATGCAACAGGACAACTGATCTGGAAAGCTCATCAGCCCTCGGAAACTTTCAAAAACTTACTTCTCAATAGCCACCTTTCTTGTCTCTGGCCTGTTGTTTTCTATCCAAACCTGCAGAACCAATGCAGACAGAAGGCTTCTTTCTAGCAATTGTTACAAAGGTGGTTTAATCTTTTTGATCTTCTCAGCGTTGTTAGGATGTCACCTGAAATCCCTTATCCACTAGCGCATCATTCTGTCAGGAGGACCTACCTACCACAGAGCAAGGTCTAGAAGAGAACAGCAAAAAGCATTAGATGTCTGTTAGATGCAGCCAGTGAAGTAAAAAGGCAAGAATTAGTGTTACTATCAGAAAAATACAGAGAGAAGATGTGACAAGAGCTGTCAAAGCTAAAAGAATCTGTCTTAGAAACTGCTAGGGCAGTACAGCACATGAGCAGCCTTAAATGACAACACTTTCATTAGACATTTATTAGGATAAACTTTGAAATGTCGGACAAGAAGCGGTGAGACACACTGTTACACAGGGTGGCAAAGACAAATTGCTGCTGGAATTTAAGAAGATGCTAGATTAGGAAAAGTGGATGCTTATTTGTGTATAGAAATTTAAGAATTCTATCCCTCCTTCCTGTTATTTTTACCTTTATCATAAATTTTTCTATTTAAGAAGACAAACTTCTACTTAGAACCAGTCCTTTAATGCCTATTTAAGGAATCAAAGTAGAATAAAAACGTATTTACATATATTTCATGCATGTAAAATATTTTAATTTAAACACCATTAAAATCTATCAAAAAGACTGTAAGAAAATATCAAATTAAATAAGGACCTTCTCTAGACTAGAACTTTGAATCATCTGCTTGTTTACATTTGGCAAAACATACACTAGGAAAATAAAAAACAAAACAACTGTATGTGAACCTACTGTATACTTCTAGGGTTTCTGAACCCAGCTAATATACCAACAGTCCAATACGAGATGCAATGCTGTCACCTCGGTCATGGTGCGAGTCTGGAATGATGCTCAAAGGATAAAAACAGACGTGGGCAGGGGGAATTTGGTTAGCAATTAGAAAGGAATTTCTAATGGTAAGTTTCATTAGGCTTTGAAAAAAAATGGCTTAAAAAAGTATGTAATCTGCACTGGCATTGGAGGTTTCAAGAATCAATTCTATGTATTTTTTTCAGGTATGAATTAATTATGATTTATCCTGCCTATTCCCTCCCTTTTACAGAATCCTTTGAGATCCCTGTTCTATTACTTAAATGATAAAATATTTCTATTTACAATACATTCAAACCTCATGTTATAGTTGCTTATGTTACAGAATTACAGCAGAAGAAAACAAAATTTACACTTTCCCTTCTATCAGTCATATACAGAGGAGGAAAATGCATTAATTCTGGTATTACAGGCGACCTGAAGGGTTTCTGTAGTCCCTCAGTATCAAAAGGAAGATGTGCTCTCACAGCACTGGAGCAGGCTGCCTGCTTGGGGCTGGTCTTGCTTTGAGCAGGGACCTGTGCTGGTTGAGTTGGACGTCCAGTTGAGTTGGAGGTCCAGTTGGGTTGGAGGTCCAGTTGAGTTGGAGGTACAGTTGAGTTGGAAGTCCAGTTGGGTTGGAGGTCCAGTTGGCTTGGAGGTCCAGTCCAACCTGCTCTGGAGATCAGTGGTGGCATTTTTCAGGATTCCTACAGATCTGGATGTACTTTTTGGAGCATGCTGAGGAGCTTATTCTCACTGTGACAGTTGCCTGTGGTGAACACGGTTCTTCTTGTGCCTGAAGGTGATGTTGGACACATGAAGGGACTGGAGCAGCCTGAGTGTTCACTGAAAGAGCATCGCTCCAGGTCTGTGTCTATGCTCAACAGTACTCCTTGGTACCACTGTTGGTGAGCAGATCTCTGTATCTGCCTTGCAAGATGGCTTGTTTCTGCTAGTACAGAGAGGAAGAGGCATCCTGTGCAAGATGAACTAGAATTTCCATGGGAGAAAGTCATTTTACTTTAAGAATTCTTATATTCCGAAGCTTTAATTCCTTTCAAAATCAGGCCCAAGGCTGCCCTGCTTATTAAACTGTTGCCTGCTCATTTTCTTCAATATTGGTCACAAGACAATTTGATTCGTGAGTTCCAGGGTCACTGGCCCCACAGTAGATGGCATTGCCAAAACTAGCCGTAAACGTTTGCCGATCACCTCTTTTTTTATACAAGATATAGAAGGCAAGGCCAATTCCTGTTAGAAGGAGGAGGACCAGTATAACAACCACCCCACCTAAGCTGTTTGAGGATGAAGCTGTAACTTCATTTTTTGATGCTGTGAAAGACAGAACAGAACAATTACTACAGATGTCCAGCGACTGCTATTGCGTACAACAAACATGAGTAAACTACCTGGGGGAGCTTTAAAAGTACTGAACCACAGCAACATTTAAAATTGATGCATGTTCCAGATGGACAAAGCAAAACCAGACTCAATTTCTTCTATATTCCTTTTAAAAGGAGCACTGTATTTTACTACAGTATACCACTTGTAAACCAAAAAAACCCCAAAAGTCAGTAAGACATCCAGTTTGAGAAGAGAGCTCTCCTTTTAAACAGATTTAAAGTAAAGTCTTTTGCGACAGTTAAATGAGTATTTAAATTAAACTTTTCTGGAGGTGATTTTACTTGTAAATAATAAAAGCCTATAAACTTATTGAAATTTCTCTTTAATGTGACTTACCTCTATTGACAGGTGAATCATGGGTTGGCTCAACTTCAGTAACTTTAAAATCAAAAATATAGATATTATATACAATTTGCTAGCGAGCATTTGAAGATTAAATAAATCCTACATACATAATTTTTACTTTGCACTCGTATCAAATATTAAATAATGGTAGAATGGTTTGGGTTGGAAGGGACCTTAAAGATCACCGAATTCCAATCCCCACCCCACGGGCAGGGACACCTCCCACCAGAGCAGGTTGCTCCAAGCCCCATCCAGCCTGGCCTTGAACCCCTCCAGGGATGGGACTTCCAAAACTTCTCCAGGCAACCTGCTCCAGTGTCTCACCACCCTCACAGCAAAGAATTTCTTTCTAGTGTCTAATCTAAATATAACATTTTTTAATTTCAAATCTGTTACCTCTCATTCTCTCCACTCCCTGATAAAGAATCCCTCCCCATCTACCAAATATTCTTATCAGAAGCTTTTTGAAAGAAAAAAACGAACAAACAGTTGTCTCACTATTAGTTACTTTGAGCACTTTTTTTGCATATGGGAGACAGACATTCGAAGTTTTTACACTTCCACAGTGTAAAGCTTTACATTTCACACTGAAGAACTCAATTTTTTTACATTTGCAAGAAGAGAAAGCACATTTGTACTTAAAAACATTTAAGCTGTATTTTTAGGCAACTTTATCTTCCTCCCTTCATTGCCTGGGGAGTATGATTCAGTTCATTGCTTGCAGGACTAGGTGGCTGGACCCTGCAAATCTCATGGATGACTCCGTTGCCAACCTGCCAAAGAGTGGAGATCCACAGGCAGGAGACTCCATCAGTTCCACATAGAATCTATTGTATTTGTGCAGCAGATCTGTTTGTCAATGTCAAATCTGGCCTGTTTCAAACTTTATCCCAGTTGCTCTGTGCAATCACAGCTGAACCTGCGTGTATGTGGCAACTCCTGCTAGTTGCCAAAAGGACCACAAGTAACCATTAAAGATTGAAAGTGTTATGCTGCACAGCTGCATCAGCAGCATGGGAAATGCCAAGAAATCAATGCTTTTAAATTGAGAAGAGAAAACAGTGACATGTTCTTCTCCAACATTCCTTCTCATTGTCTAGAACAGAAGCTGCTCTTGGCTTTGACACAGGTGCACATGCATCAACATCAATACACAAGGCACGTTCACTGCAGAAGCAGCTTGGCTTGACGTATATTAACCATCACTTCTAAAATAACTCAGTGCACAAAAATTCAGAACTTACTTTTGGGGATTTTGCAAATAAAATTCTGGTCAACAGAGCAGTAATAGTTCCTCCAGGTTCCGCTTGAGACATCCATGTCGACACAGTGTTCGTCAAAAATGACTGTGGGCTCTCCTTTCTCCCAGTTGACAAATTCTACTGCACTTCTGTCTATCCATATCCATTCCCCTAAAATTAAAAATACTAACTAGTGAGTGAAAGAAGAGGGGGATTGCTTCTAGACTACCAGACACAACATTGGTTATGGAATTTATTAGTTGATTAAATTAGCATCACATTGGGCTCATTTCTAACTCTTTTGATGTTCAGAGACATTCATATGGGAGTGTGCCAAATGGAAATGCTCACAAATTTGGCTGCATCAACCTTCAGGACCATGGCTGCCAGTGATGTAAGAAGGACATGCCCAGGCTGTCCAAGGACTTTTAACTGGAGGCTATTCCCAGATTTCATTTGTTCTAGCTGAAAACTAAGAGATGAACCTGGTCCACCATGCAGCAATGTGCCTACCATCGCTGGTGGTGAGAGACAGGGACTCGGGCAGCCGTGGCCAAGGCTGCTTACTGCAGCCCACTCAAAACTCACTCTGGAGATGTTCTCTCAAAGTCTGCTATGAGTAACAGGCTTCAGAATTACAGGGATATAGCAAACAGGATCAAATTTACAGTTTAAAAAGAAAAAAAAAAAAAAAAAGAACAAAAAGAAAAAGCTAGGGGAAAATAAAAAAGTTCCACCAAAAATTTATGAAAATCCCCTAAAATTTAGGTTAAGAAGTGTTGGTAGGCAGCTGATATGAGCTGCTATCCCCTTGGTTGTTCAGAAATAAGTTTCGGTTTAAGGCTGCCTCATCTTTTAGTTACAAGACAATATTTTTCTTAAAAGACTTAACACTGGTTAAATATCAAGCACTTTGAGTAAAGGGAAGTGACAGGAAACATTTTCATCAACTCCTGCAGTGTTAAGTTAGAACCTTTTACAGGTTGAAATATAACTATAGTAAAGATACAAAAAGCAGAGTCTTCTTTGTGGTTTGTATTTTAAGGTTTTTTTGTCAGAAAAGCTATTAAGCATTTAACAGTTGATTTCTCCTTGTGATTATTTATTATTTAGTGTGTTAGTATTTAGTATGTTAATGTTATTTAGCATTCTCTGTTTCTTTAGTATTTATTTTCACCTCTGTATGCATTGTAAAATAATTACCATCAATATTTTTGAACAATCCTATCCAAAACTTTCTGAATTCACTTGCCATTGGGGACAAATGAAGCAAGAGAAAGTTCAATTCATCTGAATCTTCTATGGAAACCAAAGAAGCACCTAAAAACAGGAAGTAAATATTACGGATACCTTCAGGAAGATTTTCCATTAGAAATTATCTCAGGCAAGAATTATGATGTTTTGTGATCAGCTTTTTCTTGTAGTAGAAAATCTTTGTCATAAATTTAAATTAGTTGTAGCTTATATTTCATATACATACACACACATCTGTGTATTATCTCTCGGTTCTGGATTAAAGAAACAAATACACAAACAGTCTGTAAAATATCATAATTTAAAAAAAGGCCCTTACCCATTTGAATACAAGTCATGGAAGCATCGGGCCAGCTTTCCTCAGAAATGGTGTGAACATAGTAGCAGTGACCACGGAACGGAACCCAGGATCTACCACGCTTTGGTTCAGGACACTTTCCAGGAAGCTGTGGTGGTTCCGTAGGGATTAACTCTGGGAAGGAGACACAGAGGTTTCAGCGGGGTCTTAAAAGCCAAGGGAAACTTGTACTCATACACCACACACCAGCCCTACCGATTTGTCAGTGATTCCAGTAAAAGAAACATCCCAGAGACTTCAGTAATGATAAAAGGTTGAACTAATCATGGTAAACTACTAATGATCTAGATTAGTTGGAGCTGATTCTCCAATCTGCAAAAGGAGGCTCGCACTAGTCTTACTGCAACTGTCTTCAGCAAGGCAATTTTTTCTTAAAACTTGTGAAAGGGAATGAGTCAGGATGCGTAAAGGACCTTGATGTCACCATCACAAGACAGCAGCATGGGTCCAGCCAGTCCATAGCCAGGTCAGCCAGAGAAGCTGCCTGTACCTGCTCTTGCATGTACTTCCTAGACTATGTAAAAGTAGAATTAGCAGCCTATTGCACCACCCGATTAAAGCCAAAGCAGAGCTTAAGTGAATAGAAAATTTGCTGTGAAGTATGGTGCAGAAATCATGAATTTTGTGTATAATATAAAATATATTTCAAAATCGGGTGCAATATTTGAGCTCTGAAGCAACTCAGTAGAAGCTTCCTGGACTTTTTACCTTTAAATGAGTTGATTTGGCTGCTACACTGACAGAAGTTTCTTACCTCACGATATTACAGAAGGTACTTTAAAATGTAAAAATATATAATTCATATACTTATAGTTGGGCTGAAATTGGTTGGTTCTGCAGTTTTTGACAACCGAGGAATCAGAAAAGATCTATTGCTTCTGACATGAAATGTCACAGTTGTCTTCATGATGCACATGTATTGAATGGCCTGTGAAATGAAATGTCTGCAGACCATTCAAGGCAGACTGGATCTGGGAGTTCTTCCTTAACAAAAGCAGTATTTTATCCCAAGGCATACAATGTTTATCACAATCTTGGCACACATGGAAAAATTAAATACAAATAAGGCCATAAATTTCAATTCCAGCCTCCCAAATCATGTTTCTCCCATTCACAACTTACCATCAGACTGTTTACAGAGAGATAGGAATGTTTCATTGCAAGATGCTGTCTTCCAAAAACCATCCAAATCTAGATAGACACAGGCTTCGTTCTTATTTGGCTCTCCACTGCCCCAGTTATGGTACCTGCTCTTTCTTCTGTCTGACCATACATAATGGCCATGAGTCTAAAAGGAAATGACAAGAAATACTGTGTCACGTACAATGATCAGACTGAAAGAATATTTAGATTGCACTTGGAGGTGTGTAAAAGTTAGGAAATACCAGAATTGCAGTTTCTCACACAGATTAATTTATACACAGCTGATTCTATCGAAGGAGTCTGCATGTACACACAGATCAAACCAATATTTCAGTGAAACTAGTGTTAGCACTCCTCTAACACAGGCTTCTTCTCTATATATTTAGAAAGGAAATAGAAAAAGCCAAATTTCTGTACTCCTGGAAAAAGGAATACAACGATGTTTTTAATGAGGCATACACCACAGACTTCTGCTGCCCATGCTAACAGGGTTTGGGGCAGGTCTCTAACTCTTGCAAGGACCAGCTATGAGATACAAGCTGAGTATGTATATTTTCAGTGGAACCACTATTTGCAGAAGACAGTCAACATAAGTCACAGCCCTGGCTCCTGTCACCCCATCCTGCACAGTCTCACACCTTCTTCCTGTGATCTTTGCAGACAGGCTCCCCTCCAGCTCTTTGTGCCAGTTCCTTTCCTGACCTTTTTCCTCTGAAGTCCTTGGCCATGTTTCATCCCAGATTCCTGCCCAATCTTGGTTTCCCAATGCCTGCCCTTGCTGAAGTTCAGCCCTGGTTCCTCTCACCTCAGCAGCTTTGCCCTCTCTGAGCCCTGTGTCCCACCAAGCTCTGGCTCTACTTTTCTTCTTTTGAATTTCCTCACAACTCTGATTCCACAAATATCCAGCTGTGTCATCTTTTTTTTTCTTATGTTCTTTTTCCGTGCCTCTAATAGATGCTTCCCCTTTCAGGCCTTTCCACTCTTGGCTGATAAAATTTGTTGACAGTTTTTCACAAGACACCAGCTTCAGCTCTGAAAACCAGCCTAAGGTGTCCCCACCACCAGAAGCACGCCCCAGTCTCCGTTGCACCTTGCCATTTCCCCCGCTGCTCAGCGCAAGCTCTTGATGTGCTAGGCTGTACCTTAAAATAAGGCTTAAAACAACCTCACAAAGACAAAAACTATTTTAAATACAAGCTGTTTCAGCGGTGTGCTCCACAATGGATCTTCAGGAACATCAGCATATGGTAGAGTGTGGTGTAGACTCACTGTGTTGCTGTTCAGACCGATCCACACAGGTTCCCCGTGCTTTAGTATCTGTAACCACAGGTGAGATTGGGCATAAGGGTCCAAAATGCTGGCTAGTTCTGCAGCCTGGTCTCTGCAGTTCTTCTGGGCTTCTTCCCAGCTCATTTTGTGGTTGATGACTGCGTAGCGATCATCACCATAATTGTTAAAGCCAGACATTGGAACTGTGGGTTGGGAGTTTTGAAATTTGGGGTCTGTAATGAGCAAACAAACAAAAAGAAAAGTCAAATGCTTTAAATCGGTTAGAAATTTAACACTGAGAGAAGACCTAGTGTACAAGAGCAGCCAAATAATTAAGAGAGGCTCCAACAATAAATTAAGACGTGCACCAACTATCACTGCAGTAACGAAAGCCATATCTTCATGTTCTATGACAAATTTTTCCAATTTTTAGCATAATTATCCATATCACCTCCAGAAAAAATGCTCTGCAAGCTCTAGACCTTCCCAAAGCATATTGCAACTGTGCAGGACATTGAAAGGAACAATCTCCACAATTTTTCCATGATATATTGGCATTCGCTGTGTTTCTGGCAAGGAACAGGGTAAGGAAAGAACATCATGAGCAAGCAGAGGGGTAGAAATGCTGTTCAGGAAATTGCCTGGGGAGCACTGTAAATGAAACCAAGGAGGGTAGTTTTTCAGAACAAAGAAGTTGCAGTGCTTTTAAGTATAACAGTAGAATTTCAATTTTGAAGGATTTGCCCATAGAAGTACTCTTCTTTGTTTCTCCCTCCTGATCACCAAAAATATACGATGATCCATAGATACATATTTTTTTTATTTGCTGGTCTAGTCCATAAAATAGTGAATTTTAAGACTTTTTCTCCATAAAGTAAAATGTGCGCTGCTCACTTTGTTAAAATCCTCCATAGTGCATGTGACACTGTTAGACTGATTTCACTTAAAATAAGGCTGAATATGGGAAAGTCGTTTTTAACACCAGTTCCACACAACCACAGCAAATGAGCTGTAACAGAAAGCGGTGGAAGAAAACTCACCAGAACTTTTCTGGCAGATGTAGCTTTTGCTTGCTCTACATTCTTCATCTTTCCACTTCCCTGCCTGTTCAATGGGGTTCTTCATCATAAAAACGCAGTCATCCTGCAGAGGAAATGAGGATAACAACAAAAACACGTAGCTGTGTAGGCAATGTTCCTACTTCTGCTGGATATCCAGACCCACACGCAGTGACACACGGATGAGTAACGCATACAAGCAATGGTCAGGGGAGGTAAGATGACAACAAGCATTTACAACTCAGCGCTAGGAAAGCTTGCACTTGGGTGATGGAGGGAGTTGCAAGGCACAGCACAGAGTCAGGGAGAAGTGTCTGGGACCATCTGTACACGTATAATCCGTGTGTGTGTGCAGGTACACATGCCTGTGGTAGGTCTGCCCCACAGGACGTTTCAGCTCTGTTTTCCTGAAGGCTTTGGGGAAACTCTCCTCGGCACTGAAGCTTACCTGGAGAGCTGAAATGCTCCTCCTGCCCCGATCCAGCACTAGGATCCAAAGCTGTCACACAGAGCGGTGGTGTAGAGGTAGGGCTCAGAAACAACATTTTTGGGAGACACCTCCCAAACTCTTTCCCCTTCAATATGAGTTCTTAAACTTCCCCCTTTGCCTCTCCCTGCACAAGAAGGTGCTCTGTGCTCTCTGCTGCGGGAGGCAGCAGCTCTCCCCACCACCAGCCTCACTTTTGGTGCCTCCAACAACCCCTCAGGGGCATTAGCCCAGAGCTGGGCTGCAGGTGGAGGAAGGTGTGTGTGCAGCAACTTGTGTTGGGAGGTGGGTACAGTCTTCTACAGAAACTGTACACATCTGTGTGATGGGGGAGTCCTGGGAATCCCAACACCCAGCTCTAGCCTGGATGGCAGCAGAGGTGGGACCTGACAGAACTTTTTCCTGGTTTAGCTGGAATCAAAGCAATTCTGTTACGAAAAAGAGAGGAGCTTTGTAAAGCCAGCACAGGAGTACAGAAGTATTATTATCATGTGCAGTATTCTACATTAGACAGTTTATAATTACTAAATAACACTCAGTTTTTTCTTGCCATTAAGTACAAAATGGTCTTACAGTGCCAAACGTTTCAAAGCATGCGGAAGATACCTTTCAGAAGGAAGACTTGATAGAAGGTGTAGAGGAAGAAGACAGAAACGAGAAAGGAAGATCCAGAGTTTCCTTCTTTTGAGGATTTTGCTCAAAGCATTTATCTTGAAAAGGTATGTATGAAGTTGAAAAAAGAAATGTATGAGACTAGATCTCCCACGTGCTTTTAAAAGCGACAAGTTACCAAAAATCTTCATAAAGGAAACTTTGCAGAAAATACTGTTGTAGCTGCATACATTATAATTACCTGATAAAATTATAATGCTTGAAGGATAAATAGAAATTAATGCTTACCTTACTGTAATAACTTCGAGAACCTTTTGCCCAATTGGTGTAGTAAACTGGGCTCCCATCTGTCCATAAGTATGTGTGCTCATGATTTATGTCATTAAGTCCAATCCAAGCATCAGTTTCAGTAGTTTTTAAGAGGGGCATGAGGAAAGCTGAACGAACAATTGTACAAGAAAGGAAACTGAGTGCACCTTTTCCCAACAGTGCAAACTTTAGATTGCCTGCAACCAGGATGATGAGTTTTGGTTTTCTCTTTTTTTGTAATAAGGTGGTAATCTTATGGTAAAAATAAAAAGAATAGATGGTCACCTGGTGTCAGAAAAAGGATTTACAAACTCAAAGATAGGCAAGTTTTGATATATAAAATTGTTTTCAACTTTTTTTAGGGAATTTATGTGTGTACTCTTCTATGTTGTTCATCATCTGTGGAAGCAGGGAAAATGTTTTAATGGTATTACAGAAATTAACATGAGAACACTAAACCCTGGCACACAGAAAATGAGTCTACAGACCCTGCACTTCCTTTTCTTCTTTGGTAACTTCTTTGTTAACCAGATGTAATACCTGCATTTCTTAAATAGGCATAACACAAACAAAACTACTGAATAACCAGGTGTGTATGTACTGAGATCTCAGCTGTCTGAAGGTCAGATGCTTTCCTCCCTTAGCTCCGAGCTGGACTGACTTTCCACTAAAATAATGTCCTTCTGCTATAGAGAAAGGTATAAACCACAAGTCCTGTTGGAGTGAGCTGGGAGATGGTCTGTGTGCAGCCTTCAGGACCTGAGGCATTACATTTCCTGAGCACACATGAGTAAAAAACCTGTAAGATGCTGAGCAGCAGCAGGATCAGCAGGCTGAGGTCCAGCAAAGCAAGGGGAGCAGGGAGAAGTTGGGATTCCAGCACTGGAGCCTTATCCTGCCTGAGGACGTGTCCTTCACTGACACCCTCAGCAGCTAGGAGCATGATGGTTTGGTTTGGATATCATTCCCTCGGTGTGCTATTTTTGTACACTTAGAAAAATTAAAATACGGCCATGTTATCATATGACAAACCCATAACACAGAACCTTAGTATTTGAACAGTATGAATTCTTTTGCACATCCTGTGTTAACACCAAAGCTATGATTTTAAAAGTTAATCAATACAGTAAAACATACACAAGCATTTTTACAAGGGTGCAGTTTCTCATTCAACATAACTTTATATTAATATGGCAGAAACAGCATATATTGCAGAAGCTGTAACATCTGATTTAATCTGCTTATCAGGACCTACTGGATGTCTCATTCAGTATCAAAATGTTGGTACTTTATACCTTGGATTTCCTTTTTTGATATAGTAGCCAAGTTTCCTCCAAAATCAATACAATTGTTCCGCGCACCATGCCATGTCAGTGTGTCATTTTCATTAAGGCCAAATACTTTGAAACACTGCAAAAGAGAAGTGTGCCAGATCTGTAACTGGGTGACGACTTAACTTCTGGTGAAAGCATCTCTGGAACAAACAAGATAAGCTGGATATTTTAAGCAAAAAGGGAGATTAGCTGATTTAGGAGTTCTTTCTAGTATTTAGGTCTTTATGAAAAAGAAGATTTATACTAGCAAACTAACATAAAGCCCAATATTTTAGCATTATCTTAGAAGAAGGAATATGTCAGTCTAATCATTTCTAAACCTGTTGGCTTCTGTTGCCCCGTTTGTCAAACTAGGTTTGGTTCTCACAGGATAATCACAGAGAGTGATTCTGACATTGCAAAGAGAACCACAAATGTACCATTTCTTGTAACGTGATCTATGAGATTTAAGATGTCTGTAGACAGCTTTGTCAGAACCAAGCAATATAAATGCACTAATTAAAGCACGCAGCTGAAAAGCAGATGAGGAAATTTGGGCAAAAATGGGAGGCAGGGCCATGACAGTCAGAAGGCATGTGTAAGCACTTGGAGAGAGCTATGGAAGAAGCCTTTCAAAGCTCATTTTCCAGGAGGTGAGGAAGAGAGAGACACTTTAGACTCAGAGAGCACCACGGAAAGAAACAAACTTTGAGTTTGTGACTCTCTTCCCCAGGACTGAGAGACGGAAGGAAAGAGCAGCCAGTGGAGCTTTAACACTATTACACTGAAATCAAATTTGGGCTTAGCCAAAAGAAAGACAGATGGAATGAGTTGAGGCAAGTATTAGCTTCATTGCTAGGTGTATTCTCAACAGTATACACTGTTGGTTTATACCTTTTATAGCTTCATTGATAAAAATCTATGGATTTTCAATGCTTACAGTCTTTTACCCCGAACTTTTGTCTTTTGAGAAGGCTAAGAGTGATCTTACATGATAGTGCGGTGAAGATTATAACTGGATAATTAAAAAACTGAATAAATGTTTAGTTATTAAAAAAAAAAAAAGGGAAAAAAAAAAAGATAAATCTGCTCAAGGGAAGGTGCCTTAGAGTGCATAGCAGGCAAGGGACAATAAAGTGTCCAGGCAACTTGTGAAAGCCAGATAAGCTCTCCACGGTAAACATGAACATACAAAGGGATGTTGCTCAGCTATCCTTGGCAACATTAAACATGAGCAAAAATATAAGATTAATAATTATTCTTGTATGTCTCATGACCCCCCTCATAACGGCTGTGATCCCAATAGATACTATAAGTTCTATTTGAGGAATTGTATTTTTAGAGTTTTTAAATATACCCAATCAGAACATATTTTGTGATAACTGAAAACTCCGCTACAACTGAAAACCTGAATCACAGATGGAATTTATTCTGTTCTTTTTAAAATGCAATATACTGACATTTCATACTGCACCTTGTTATCAAAGAGGAGCCAGTCGTCTGGACACCCGCCCTTTGGCGGTGGTGAAGTGGGAGCAATACTTGGACGAACAGAATTGTTCAGCCTTTCACAAATGTATAACTCAACGCTGCCACAGTTGAGATCATTCCATGTGCCTGAAAGCAAATTAGAGCAAGAGAAAAACAAAATGCAATTCAGACTGTGATAAAAATCTCCTTTCCTAAAGCAAATCTATCGCAAGTAGAACTGGTTACAGTGTTCTCCTGTCTCTCCCCAACAAATAATGGATAATTTTTATGTTTGTTCCTTAGAAGTATTCAGGTTCCCGGCAATGTTCAGAGTATGAATATTTTGTCTGAGAACAGAAATATGTCATTATTGCAAAATGATAGCAGTGCCAAAGGGGAGTTTTATTTCAAATGCTTGATCCACCTCTCTAACTTCTGTAAGAGTCGCTCTGGCTGTACAAGGTACCTGGTTCTCATGACTTTGCTACCTGAGCTGCTCACAGTCTTCTGGGTATCTTTTCTGCCTATGGAAGTGTGCTGTAAGAATATAACATTAACATCATCATCCCCATCTCGCAGATCAGGCAGGAATAAAAAGACGGCATTCGTTTCATTAGCTGCAGACACTTACAAGGTCATTATCTGCAGCTGAGCTAATCATATCTTTTATTTAATAGAGATATTGTCATTATAATTTAGTGGAGTTAAGGACAAAAATCATCTTATATTAAGGAAGATCTCCAAAATAGGACACATCCACAAGCCCTAGATTTTTAGGTACTGCACAGGTGATGGCAGCTGAAGTTCTCAAGGGGCAGTCGTAAAATGGAGAGAGGTTAGAAGAAAAACAACAGTGACTCTATTTGCAGGTCTGATGCTTAACTGATTTGTTCACACTGCAATTTTCTGTCAAAATTAGGAATCAAATTGCAGGTGTAACCCAATGTGTTAGAGCTGAATTTTTTAAAAGTGCATAAATGAAAGAAGACTATGATTTATTTTCCCATGTTTTTAAAACACTCTCTCAAACACCAGCCTGCTTATTACCATAATTCACCCAGCCTTGCAGATGTAGCCCTCCCAAACCTGTGCCACACTGTGCAGACTGAATGTTGTGACAACACGCACCTGTTTGGGCATACATGACCACACAATTTTCATCATTGTTTGCAAAATTGGGTTCATTTGGAGCCCAAGCAACATAGTTCACTGGAGATCCATCCATCCACCTGAAAGAAGTGATTTGAGGTAATAATAATTCTTGCTTGAATTACTTAATATTTCCAGTATCTGTAGGGAGACTACAAGAGAGCTGGGGAGGGACTCTTTGTCAGGAAGTCTAGTGACAGGACGAGGGGTAATGGTTTTAAATTGGAAGAGGGGAGATTTAGATTAGATATTAGGAAGAAGTTCTTTGCTGTGAGGGTGGTGAGGCCCTGGAACAGGTTGCCCAGGGAAGTTGTTGATGCCCCATCCATGGAAGTGTTTAAGGCCAGGCTGGATGGGGCTTGGAGCAACCTGCTCTAGGGAGAGGTGTCCCTGCCCATGGCAGGGGGGTTGGAACTTGATGATCTTTAAGGTCCCTTCCAACTCTAACCATTCTATGATTCTATGATTCTACAATGTATTAGAGGTTTGTCTTTTAAGTTTCCGATATCTTGGCTTACAAACAGATGCTGTTCGCTGGTAACAGAAAACCAAGACCTTCCACTTGGAATTAGTAAGAAATATCTTTATATCAACAGCTTGTTCTTTTGAATTGGACCATGTCTGAACTAGTCATGTCAGCTGGGGATCCCAGGCTTTCTTGGTCTCTGAACACTGATAGCCTGCAGGAAATATACCAGTGCAGCATTGGACCTGGCTTTCTCTGCAGCACAGAAACCTGAGCTTATTTTAGTAATTTTCTGGGCCCAAAAGCAGCAATACAAGATCTTGTAGGGTAAGGGAGAGCCACTTGACACTTGGACCATTTTGTTAAAACAAAGAAATTGTTAATATTATACAGCTATTTCTTTCAGTTGTGCAGCAGTCCTTTCCTAGCTTGGTGATTCACAAATTTATCCTCAAAAAGTAGCCAAGAAAAGCCTCAGTGTGCTGGAAGGAGGAAAGCCAAGTGGGTAACCTGCCAAGATTCAGAGCCCTCAGACAGCATCAGCTATGGGGCAATTTAGTGTTTTTCCAGTTTTGGAGTCTAAGCAGCTATATGTGTGTTTTGCAAGTAAACTACAAGTAAGGAACTCAACAGGATGCCTAGATGCTCCACTTGTAAATGGAAGCAAAGCCAAATATGAAAAATCAGTTCATAATAAACTGGGAGAAATAATATAAAGACAAACAGCAGCACCATCATCCAGCAGGGAGGAGGACAAAGCTAGTGAGGGAGGAAGGGACAATTGGATAAACAACAGGTTATTTTCTGAGTAGTGGATGTGATGTAAAAAGCAGGAGCTCTAGGAGGTGACACTAGTCCAGTCCCTGTGGCTTGTGGCCAAGCAAGGCTTCTAAGATAACAGAAGGGAGGTTGAAATCAGTCTGGGGCTCCTCTGGCCAAACTTCAAATCCCAGGAGAAGGCATTAGAAAAGGAAGTGGGGAATATCAGGGAGATGGAGAAGAGAGCTACAAGAGAAATGTGTCTGTAACTCATCTAAGGCTCTGGGGGGAAGTTTAGTATATTCCCAGGACAGTTTGTTTCTAAAGATATTTGTAGAGGAGAAATGACTCCACGCAGCCTGAAGCTGTCCCCAGCCCTGTGCTCTGACAGCAAAACTGTCCAGAAATTACCTCCCAGACAAGAGTTTTCCAGTATTGATGGTTCACCTCTAAAAATCAAAACAATGCCTCACTGCAGGCTTTGTTTCAGTTTCTGTGTTTTTTTTTTTTTCTTTCGATCATTCAGTAATGTCTGCAAATACCATCTGGCACTTTCTAGAGACCTCCAACCAATTTTATCATAGAATCATAGAATGGTTAGAGTTGGAAGGGACCTTAAAGATCACCAAATTCCAACCCCCCTGCCATGAGCAGGGACACCTCTCCCTAGAGCAGGTTGCTCAAAGCCCCATCCAGCCTGGCCTTATGTTTCATCTGGATGACACTAAACTGACTGAGAGTGAACATCTCAGCCTCACAATACAAAAGAATGGGAAATAGTGAAAATATTATGGGAGAAGTGCTCCCCTTAGGAGTAGACTCCTATTTTAAAGCATTATGTCAAACATGGCTGTAGGCAGATTTTGTCAGTCATTGAACTTCAACAGTCTTTTACATACAAACATGCCAAATATTCGTGTTATGAGCCTGAAAATCTTAATTTGTTTTTACTTACCGGAATGTCTTGTCAAGACTCACACTTAAGCCAATGTAAAAGTTGTTTCCCCAGTCTTTATAAAAAGTCTAAAACGTAAAAAGTCAGAGTTTTAATGAACTGTAAGAAAACAGATTTTAAATAAAATAAGCAAGCTCTGAAAAACTGCTTTTGTTTCAGTTGTACAATTGTATAACATGGAAAGCACAGCGAGTTGGGCTTACGTGCCTGAATTGCAAAATGCAAAATTGGAAATGGAGCAAAAATTTATGTTAAGAAGATATGAACCACCTCTTAAGTAGGCCATAAAATAATGCAATATTTTAAAGAGTTTTAGGAAAGTATGAGAATTTCCCAAAAGGCTACAAGTAAATGGTGCTGTTCAGTACTTAGTCATGTGGGAAGGATGGAATCATATTTGTTTGAATTGTATGAAAATATTTCCAAAAGAGTACATCGTCAGCAGGTTACTCTCTTCCTATTAGAAAATATTCTGACAAACCTTTTACTGAAAATCTGAAATCTGTTTTGGAAAAAAGGATTTGCCTGTATGTAGCAATTTATCTCAATAATGATTATGGCAAAGCTCTTAAGTAGATAACTCCACGAATGGTGCAACTGATATTTTTTATGATGGGGAACACTTTCTAATACTTCATAAGCCAGCTGAAAAAAGGTACCTCAGTGAAGGACAGAACAGTGCATTTTTGAAGTAAAACATGTTTCTTACATATTTCCAAAGAAAATTTTTTTCACTTTCACTCTCAATGACAGCAAGATCACCACCATGCTTTTTGCAAAAGTCCCTAGCTTTCTCCATAGGCATTGCATCCTTGCTGATGTAGTATTCCTTGTGATTATATATTATCCAGTCATCTTCACTAACAGTATATTCATGATCTGCAAGGTAAAACATTAAGCAGTCCGTAACAGAACTTAAAATAATTGCATGTTAACTTTATTCTATAACTGGAAGTAGAAGACTTACTGAATGTGGAATTAGGCTCTGGTTTCAGCGGTGCTCCTGCAACGTATATCAGTATCTTAGTATATTATCTTTCTCAGACACTTTTCAATTAAATATATTTATACAGTTGTTAACAATTTAAAATTTTAATTGTTTGAAGTAATAAATAAAGTAATAAAATTATTCTTAAAGGTATGATAAATTTTGCCACAGAATTTCTCAAAATATCTGAAAAACTGGTGTTACACTGGACAAAATACCATAGTAGAGCCAACCACAAATTCAGCTCACAGAAATTATGCCCAGACTTAGGCTGCTGAATTTCATTTCCTCAATGTGCTGGGTATATGCCCCAACTTACACATGTATCTCAGGGATGAATTCATAGGTTTCAACTGCTTTTATTTAAATTGAAATGTATTGAGTGTTTCATCGTGTTTGATGGCACAGCTGGATCTAATACATGCCAATAATGTCATCAGACCTGGGAAGGACACTCATAACTGTCTCTAAAAGTTTCTTAAGGAAGAAAGTCACCTTACCTTTTTTTATTTGGCAAACATATTCCCGCATATATTCACAAAATAAATCATTCCAGTTCATATTATTATAGCCACTAAACACACCACATTTTTCATTTCCATCATAATTGTTTGGTTCTCCGTGTGCCCATTTTTCAAAATTTACCTAAAGTGGAAACACAGCTTTGTTACTACTTTCCTCTTAATGTGAAATAATTGTCTTCTATTGTTCAGTTGAAGAAAAGCATGCTTCATTTGATTTAGTTGTCCACCTTGTAGGAAGAAGGACATGACCCCTGCACATCAATGTTTCCTCTTTGTATTTATAAACCATGATAAACCAAGAAGTTGTTGCCATCTTTGTTATCAGGAGAGATTAAGTTCTCCTGCCAAACTCTAGAAAGAAGTATTTTAGTACCATAAACTGACCCTTGGGTTGATTGTCCTGCTCTGACGCTACAACCTGAGACAATCCATGGAAGTCAGTGCTGCCCTAAGAACTCAGGCCTTGCAGATCTTGATCTACTTGAGACAGAGCAGGCAATAAAGCCCAGCTTGACTAGGCATGACAAAATTATTTCTAACAGTTAATGAAAACTGGGATTATAGAGATGAGTACAACCAGATTTTCTCAGATCAAGAGATATTCCAACACCTTTGGTGTTATTTCATTACTCTAAATGTCATACTGTTATCTATAACTATGAACAAAGACAAAAATTAATTCCTAGAGTGGAATCAGGTAGTAAAGACTTAAGGTCACTTGTGGCTTGTAGAGGAGGAGCTGTGAGAGCTATCTGCCAAGACATATGTGGAAAATTAGACAAAAATATGTAATAATAAATGATTTACTCACTGGTGAGCCATCACTCCATATAAATCCACCATCAGAGTCCAAGGCACTTAAACCCATCCAGTAAGAGAAGTGAAGAAAATCTCTCTTTCTGAATCATTACAAATATAGACAATCAGACGCAGTGTGAGAATAGAGAAGGAGATTATATATCATCACAGCATTCTCAGTGGTTTTATGTTTGAAGTATCATTGAAGACAATCACATCAAGTGATCATTCAGTTGCCATTTGGGGAAAAAAACCCTGGCACTGCATGCGGGGTCCACAGATACAAGAGTTCAATGAAAATATAGTTTAAGGTCTTAGTTTGACCAAGTAGTTTAAGCATTCAAATTCAGACACGTCTGTGCTCTTAGGCTTGATTTAAACATTTGTATAAGAACATCACTAGGTCAGGCTTTCCTTAGTCCACCAATTCTTCCCCTTACCTAAGGAAAGAAAGCAGCACAAACTATTCCTTTAATCGACGGTATTTCACCTGCTGGTCAAAATGAACTAAAAAGATCAGTTTTATCCATTCAAACTGAAATCAGTTGAAACCAATTTTTATGGTCTTTCTTTCATCTTTGTGTGTGCTCAGGCACTTCAATGCATAGCACCACCTTCCCAGAGGCCTGGCAAGAAACCCTTTTGCTCACCTCTTTCTACCCATTTCCCTTCTGCCGCTTTGCAAGGATACACAGTCTTTGCAAGATAGAAACTGATCACCAGAAATGCTTTATGCCTTTCAGAAAGGTAATTTTTAAATGTCTTCCCACCTCCCTGCCCATTTAACTGGTGCACTGTGAAATACTTACAAGCTGATTATCAGATTTTGTTCTTCTTCATTGTGGATACATGCCAGATCCCCTCCAATGGCTCTGCAAAAGTCTCTTGCACCAAACCATGTTTGCATTTTCTCCTTTCCTCCCTGAAAAATCTATAAAACGTGGACAATTAAATACTGTGTTATGTGTTACAGAAAGTTAGAAACAGTATTCTGGGCTTCCGTCCTTTGCCTGGTCTCCAGTTTTACCACTTACTGTTTAACTGTGCAACCCTGGGCCTGTGGTCCTCTATCAGATTTGATTATTTCAACTTTGCCTTTCATACCATCTCTGAGTCCCAGTTACTCCAAACTTAGTTCAACCTACACAGAACACTTTCCAGACCTTCCCTGCCACACCACCTGGGGATGGCTGGAGACGTTATCCCAGAGAGGGACCAGGCAGGCAGGGGAAAATCCACCTTCTATGCACACATGAAATGTGTTCTTGTCTGAAAAGACAGGGGTTTGTGTTCAGAAATTGAGCACCTACCTTGAAACAGAGGCTGCTCTGAGGAACAGATTGCCATCCCTCTGGGCACGATGGGAAGGGGATGGTCGTTGGAGGAGGAGGGGGAGTCGCTCCCTCCACCAGCTGCTTGCAGAGAAACATGTTTTTTTCTTCACAGTTCAATACATCCCATAATCCGGCTGAAGTTCCTGTTGTCATGGCCACGCAGCCTGATTTGCTTCCTGCATGAAACAGAAAGTTTTTAAACTTTATTGATGAATAGCTGCATCTTCTCAAATAATGTGATACTTAATTAAATGTAACCTATGTTTGGATACCCATAGCTCACGTGCATTTCAACTAAATCATAAATTAACTTTATCAAATTCTTTTTACATTACACTATGAACTACCACCTATCAAAGCCATGAAACAATAACGGATGATACCAGCAGACACACAAAGTCCCACCTGGTCTGTTGGAAGTAGCTACCATCATCTCTGATTTAATCAATGAGCTCTGATTTAGCACAAACAGAAAGTTGCAAAGTTGGTTTTGCCACTTTATGTCACCAGAGTTTCTAAGCCACTATTCAGCTTCCAAACCCCTGCTTCTTGGGCCCCCAGAGTAGAAATCTGGTGGCCCTCGTGGCACGTACCAGGCATCCCTGTGTTCCAGTGGGTGAAGGTGACGACATCCCCGCTGGCCCACCTGAACGTTCCGTGCTCCTCTGTATCTGAGAGACCAATCCAGAAATACTTTGCTGGATTGAATCCGATTACAGAAGTCAAAAAAGCTTGCTCATACCTGTGAAGAATAAGTACCAAACTGATGTATCACATTTTATCATAATTTGTTCATGTTTTCAAACAATTCATTGTAGTGATTTGTTAATATGTGGGAAGAGATAAGTGTGGATTGAAGTAAGGGCAATGATCTTAATCTAAGAGTTCTAATTATTATATAAAATAATTTTTATTTTATATTTTGGTAATGTAACTCATGTTTAGAGAGATTCTGTTCTCCTGTTTTTACTGCACCATGAACAACACAAACTGAACACTACCTGTGTTAATGCATATGTTATTAATTCTTTATAAATAAATACTACAGTGTTCTACTGAGCTTTATTATAAAGTCTAGATCTTTAAATCTTATGACTCTGAGGCAAAAATTCTACTCTTATTCTAAGAAGGGTAAGTTTTGAGATCCAACTCTTACAAAGAAAAGGCTGAAAAGCTCAAATCCAGAGGAAATAAATAGTTCTGTTCCTTTCTGTTTATTTCTAGTACAATAGATTTTAAAATAATCTGGCAATTTGGGCTTCCTGGGGGGTTTTCTAATTCTTGGAGTCATCAACAGTGTGGGAGTGTGACCTGAACATTGGAATTGATGACATAAAAGCCCCTGACTTATTTTGTAATACTTCTTCAGTTCTACCATAAATTTTCCACCCAAGGGCTGGTGTCACATGAGACACTGTGAACACATGCAGGGTAAGGAGGGTTTCCTGTTCGGCACTTCCATCCTGGCTGCAAGTATGAAAGGGCAAGAATGACATTTCCATACCTGTCTCTCACAGAAGCCAGGAAACCTTTGTTTTCTTCACAGATTTTTTTTGCTTCTGGGAATGTTGCTGGTAACTGCCCCATGGAGTAACAGTAAAAGCCATGCTTCATCCAGCCCTGTCAGCGTCAACAGCAGAGGTGCTCAGAGGGGCTGTCAAAATCTGCACCACAGCACACTTCCAAAACCCCATTAATACCACACTCCAAGACAAAATTAATCTCAGAAATAATGAGAAGAAACAAAAAAAGATGATCAGACATAACTTTTGTAACCACAACTGTGTGCCTTGACCCTTGAAGAAGGACACATCAGCTGCAGTGATGGTATGGTTATGACTCGGAGCTGGGAAGTATCAATGCAGACAAAATTAACATTTCTTTAGGTTTCCATCAAGAGCAGTCGAAACAATTTACTTCTGTGGTGCTCACAAACCTGAGGGTGAAAGTAAGATGCAGTGACCTTTCACTGCTTTTCTTTTACACTTACTTTCTGGCAGCCTGGGTGAGTAACCTCAGCTTCCTCTGATTCTTCTGCCAAAGGTTTCCTTTTACAGACATAACCGAATTTCGTTTCACAAGCACTGTCAGCCCAGGATCCATCCTGAGGATGGGAACAAGAAAAATAAAGAGAAGTGAAATCTAGAGAAAATCCAGATCCAACAGGAATATTCATCATCCTCAGAGAGAATCCTTCTCTCTTGGCATGGCTGAGACTGTTTCAGCACCCTTCCTCGCCCTGATGCTTTCTCCAAAACCCCCAGATCAGAGACACAATAAAGCCAGTAAAGGCCACATTTCCCTAGAGCTGTGAGAGCTGCATGTATTAAAGGTTCAGTGGCTGATGAGAGCAGGAAGGAAACATGCTGTTCCACTCTATTCTAACCAGCTTTGTATTTATTATGAAAAATACGAAAAATTCATAGTTTAAGTGAGTCTTTTCCCCCAGTATTGTGATATGTAGCTTTATGCTGATTATTAAATATGATAGAATTTGTTGTACCTAATTTTTTTGCGCCTCCAATAATGTGAGCCTCCAAAGTAGCTTTAATAAACCTGTATTTCAGGTGTTTTAGGGGAAAGATAAGAAAGTGTCTGCTCCAACAATACACTCTGCAGCTATGATCAGCCATGCTGACTGTGGGTGATGAGTTACTTCAGCCAGTTTCAGGTGGGAGATCTGTCGTGACTGTTGACAGAGCAGACCAAGTCCCAGAGTGGTGCACTGCTTCTGGTGCTCCACCATACACCTTCCTAGATCTGCTCTCCAGTCTCCCTCCACAGTAAGATATTCTGAATTAAACCAAGTTCCTAAAAAACCTTTAAAATCCTTGTCCCTTTATACTTTTTTTTTTCAATTTTTTTTTGTCACAGATGTCTCACACGCTTTCAGAAGAAAGCAGGAAAGCAGAAGAGGGATTTTTACCTCTCCCTTCATAACGATGCAGTCTGCCTTATTCCGTGTGTGGGTCGGCTCTCCACGGTGCCACTTGGTGTAGGTGACAGGTGTCCCATCACTCCATTCAAAATACATTTGAACCCTGAAGTCATTTAGACCAATCCACAGCTCATCGTCTGGCTCTGGGAACACAAAGGCATGGGTATGGCTTAACACGGAGCCACCACGTCTCACACTCACTTTTGACTAACCAAGGGCTTTTTAATAAACATTTAAGATCAAGGTTAAAGTGATGAAATGAATAGTAACAGTATACTCACTGTACCCAAGCTGAGAGACTGTAAAACTGTACTCCTCAATATTGTGGATACTCGCCAGCTCTGCAGCTTCTTTTCTACAGGAAGACTGTGCTTCTTTCCAGATTTTGGGTGTTCTGTAAATTCTATAGCAATGACCTGCATAGGCCACCCATTCTCTGGGGCACTTAAAGTGCTTTAAGTCACCTAAAAAAAAGTTATTCCAAACAATTAATGGACAGTCTTATTCAGTTTTGGGTTTTTTTAAGCAAAAAGGAAATTACCTGTACTGATACGAATTTTAAATGTTGGACCACATACGGGCAGAGGAGAGAAGCAAAGGTTTGAGGATCATAAAGAATACAAACCACTTTTTCCATCCAAATTGTGCTTGGAACTACCAGAAACTCTTTCAAAGAATGAAATAACTGCTAAGTAATTTGGCATGCAAACTTGTAGGGCACAACTCAATATTAAATCCCTCTCAGTGAGGCTCTGGGTACAGCCATGTTTTACAGGAAAACACCTCTTTTCCTGCACAGAGACTTGATCTTGTTGAGTTTTGGAGATTTTGGATGTTTTTTCTCTGGAAATTCCAACTGTTTGGGAGCCAGTTGGAGCTCCTGCAGAGCCCAAACTATACATCAGAGAGCCCAGACACATTGTGGTACACCAGATGTGCCAGAAATTCCAGCTGCACAAAAATGCCACATAGTTTGTTCTGTGGCTATTTCTTGGTGTGAATTTAGTATGACCAGCCATCTTCCATCGCTTTGAAGGTTCACATGGTCTGCACCCATAAACTGAAGAGGGCAGGACGTGTACTCAGCACTGGAGTGTGATCAACCACATTGTTCAATCCTTCCTGGATGTGGTTTTTGACCTGTGCAAGCTTGCTTTCTCCTAGGCAACATCCAGTCATGGCTTGGAGGTTAGCATGGGTCGGAAACCATTCCTAGAATGCTGTCTGGAAGCAGTCAGAATGTACAGGATGCCAGCTCTGATGTGCCATCCATCCCCAAAACCAGAGAATAATCTTATATACTATTATATATGTAGCTGAGGGAGTTACTATAGAGCTAGTAACATGCTGGGAGTCCCCAGGTGAAGTTCCATTTCCTTTTCCATATCTTTTTGCAGAATACATTTTAGGGTATTTTTAAAAGGACAGGATGTTCACCAGTGTTTTGTGGCCTAGATAACATGAGTAAACACATAATTCTGCCTTCTTTAGTACCCTGGAATCTTTTCAAAACAGTGAACATCTAGACATCATCTTTAAAATCAGCCAGAAAATTAAAGACTTCTTGATGTTTGACCCAGTTCAACGAGTGTAACCCTTTTTTTGCACAATATATTGTCATTTCATAGGTGGCATCCTCCCAGTATTTCTTACTGATTGCAATATTAGCCTTAATTTTTGACAAACTTACCAGAGGCAATAGCAGAGGAATCTGAAGAGGAGTTTCTCTTTTGACAGATATATCCCAGTTTCCAATCACACACCTGGTTTTCCCATTTGCCATTCCTACCTTGGAAGGTCCCACATATCTTTCCAGATTCCACAGAGGGATTTCCTTTGGGAAAGAGGCACAACATACAGAGAATACCACTGTTAAAACTGGAAATTTTCACATCCACACAGGAGGAAATGCACAAGTCTTTTGCAGCTGCAAACCCACTGGCATGTTGTTCTTCAGGGTGGTAACTCCCAAGAGAGAAGATGAGGGAGCACCACAGGGATGGCCAAGAGAGATGACAATTCAAACAGGAGATTTGCCCCTCTCCCATGCATGGCTTAAGGAGAAATTCAACGTGTCTGAAGTACTGTGCCATGTAGAAAACCAACTTCATACAAATAAAACTTTTATGTAAGTTCCCTCTGGGGTGGTAGTATTGCAAACAACTCAGCATCCCTTACTGTTAAACGCTGGATATGAAATGTGTATTTAATTGCACAGGAGTGCAATCCCTTTGGATTTCCCTGTAGCCACAACAGTTATTCTGAACATACATAATTTGGCAACATGCAAGATGGTGACTTAGATCCTAAGAGTGGAAAGCTACTAAGATGATTTACATCAGATAAACGTCATAAGCAGTAACTGAGCAGAACAACTGAAGATATTCTTTTATGCACTGTTTCTCTTTAGATATTTTTCTCTTTATATTATAAAATGTTTCATTAGTTTTTTGTTTGAATAATATGCCTGATGAGAAAATTATGGATGGAAAAAAATATAGAATGACCTGTAGATATTTGTTTTAAACTATTTTGTTAGGTGAGCCATCTGCTTTTTCTGGGAAATTCAGAATTAATGGTGATCTATCTCCAGTGTCACCCCTATTACTGTAATATCCTACCATTTCCATAATCCCCTGCAATCTGCGAAAATTCTGTGAAATCAAAGGAATAAGGGAATAGGAATTTGGGGAAAAGAAGAGAATTTTGGCCCAGACACTGATAATTTTTTCAGCCAAGTGCACTTACCTGGAGCCCAGTTTAGATATCTGAAAGGACTGCCCCCAACCCACTGCCAGCCACTGTCAAGTGCACTGAAAAGACCAGTCCAGAGCTTTGCGTTAACACCCAGGTCACTGGTGAGCCCTAAATAGGCAAGAGAAATCAACAGTCAAGTTATCTAATACCTCTGATTTCATAAGTTGTTCAATAAAACTTGAAATAAAAAAGTGTGGAAAAAATGTCATAGTAGATTTTTTTTAACATAGGTCAGATTTGTTCCACTATTTTAATACATTTTTTTGTGTGTGTGAAAAAGTGACAAGCTTTTTTAAGAATGTCACTAAGACCTATTTTTACAAGGTAAATATAAGAATCTGTGCTAACAGTCTTGGAGCTCACCTACATTTTAACCACATGCATTAATTTGTTGGGTTTTGTTTTACTTTACCTAGTAGATACATTCCTTCATGAAGGTCCATGACACTTAATAATTCTGCATTCTGCTGCTGGCAGCTTTTTCTTGCTTGGTGCCATGTCAAAAGGGACTCTGAGTTTATCTGATAGTGGGTTTCTGTCATGGGATTTGTTTTCCAGAGGTTGTTTTGGACGGTGTCTATAAAACATGGTAACAACAACTTGACAAGATAATTATACTGGCTAATGCAGAAAATAAAATCTTCATTGCAGACTAGACCTATGTACCTGTATGACTTACACATACTTTCCCCCTTATGTATACCTTGTACATTCAATATTAATAATACATAAATAACATAAGGAATTATTTCTCCTTACAAACACATTATTTCTACATTCACCATATTCTCTTTCATTTATGAAGTTCATTTACTTCTCTCACAGTTCAAGCCCCATGAACTCACTCACTGGTATATTCTATTTGTACAGGCACATTTCCCTGTTCCCTATACAGAACATCTTGGTCTCTGCATCAACTTCTTATCTTGGAACCCCTCTTACGCTCCTTCAGACCTCCCAACGTGACAGAAACCATCATTTCCAATCAGATGTGAAGGGGAGGGTATTCATGCTGGGGTTACTGGAAAGGAGTGTAAGGAACACCAAGGGCAAGTGAAGGTCACTGCCTGTGTCAACCCAGTCCTCCTGTTCTCTGCTCCATCCCGTGACACACCACTGCCTCTTGCTTCCCTGTATCTCACCTTCCTCATCCATTGTGCTTCTTTCTACCTTAAATTTGCCCTTTTTTCTTACCTACTCCTAGGGGGTTTCTCTTCCTTCTGCCATCAGTCCCCATCACCACCCTCACAATACTCCCTGTATGTACCAGTCTCAGGAGCACTGCAGAGCTGCTCATCTCAGCTGGAGGAACAGTGAGAGTGAAGAGAGCTCATTTTATCATTGCAGAGCTCACCAGTGAGCTAGGCTGGCCAGAATCATAGAATCATAGAATGGTTAGAGCT
Source organism: Thinocorus orbignyianus (assembly GCA_013400375.1). Lineage (NCBI taxonomy): Eukaryota > Metazoa > Chordata > Aves > Ciconiiformes > Thinocoridae > Thinocorus > Thinocorus orbignyianus. The sequence goes on from VXBW01002560.1 coordinate 364,315, forward strand.
GGAAGGGACCTTAGAGATCATCAAGTTCCAATCCCACCTCCCACCAGCCCAGGTTGCTCCAAGCCCCATCCAGCCTGGCCTTGAACCCCTCCAGGGATGGGGCAGCCACAGCTTCTCTGGGCAACCTCTTCCAGTGTCTCACCACCCTCACAGGAAAGGACTTCTTCCTAATATCTCATCTAAATCTCCCCTCTTCCAATTTAAAACCATTCCCCCTTGTCCTATCACTACACTTCCTGACCAAGAGTCCCTCTCCAGCTCTCCTGCAGCTCCCTTCAGATCCTAGAAGGCTGCTATCATGTCTCTGACAGCTCACTGTCTGATGCTTCTTCACCTCCCAAGGAGGTTTTGACCACGAGAGTGGGTGAAATGTATGCTGAAGGCCTTCCCTGAAGTCTTCATAAATAGATTACCTTTCAGTGGGCAATTTCCAAAAAGTTGGTCTTTATCAAAATCTGAGGAGGCTGCGCACCAGAAAGAGCTCGGGTCATCCCTGCGAGGGATGCACTCGGCGTGCCAGTTACCGTTGAACTTAAAAGGGAACACACAAGGTGCACCAAAAGCATTTCCTCCCAGTGTGTAGATATCTACAGAGAGAAGCACAGAGCAATAGCGGTCAGATTCAGATGTTCACCACAGTGTCTGCTCATTGGCAGCTCTCTATGGACACAGTTGAGTTGTGCAAGAACTCAAGACATCAGTGCTTCGTTACTGTAAAGCCTTCCGAGCCTCTTGTGCCAATTAGAGATGACTAGGGCAAGATAATTCAGAATTATGACTCCCAAACTACCTTTATTTGGCCATCAGACTAATTTCTGACTGAATTTTTCTTTTTATCTGGACTACTGTGTCAGAGGTGCTTGTGACTCAGCTCTTCCTATTGCATCCATACTTCTGTCCATTGACAATGTTTAGGATCTTTTTTTTGGTTTTCCCTGTATGGTGCTTGGAAAGGAGGTATCAGAATATTTTATTAGTTCTTATAACCGCAAGTTTTATCTTAAAATTGCGAGTGACTCTGCTGAGAAGTGGTGCTCCCAGCTCCATGCAGTCTGATTTGCTACCATCTGAGCAAAATTATTACAAACTTCATTCCAGCTGGAACTGTTGTAGGGCACAGCAAAACCTTCATCTCTTTTTCCCACCCTACGAGTGGGATGCCCAAGCTACATATCCCAAGAGGGATAATAATGCACAAAAAGGTAGTTTCACTCTCCAGCAGTCCTTTGCCAGGGCATTAGGAGGACTCACTGCCTCCTGAAGCCTTAAACACTGTTTTTCCTTTTACTTTTTCATAGAATCATAGAATGGTTAGAGTTGGAAGGGACCTTAAAGATCATCAAGTTCCAACCACCTTGCCCTGGGCAGGGACACCTCTCCCTAGAGCAGGTTGCTCCAAGCCCCATCCAGCCTGGCCTTGAACCCCTCCAGAGATGGGGCATCAACAACTTCTCTGGGCAACCTATCCCAGTGCCTCACCACCCTCACACCAAAGAACTTCTTCCTAATATCTCATCTAAATCTCCCCTCTTCCAATTTAAAACCACGACCCCTCGTCCTGTCACTAGACTTCCTGACAAAGAGTCCCTCCCCAGCTCTCCTGTAGGCTCCCTTCAGATACTGGAAGGCTGCTATCAGGTCTCCCCGGAGCTGCTTCTTCTCACCGGGCCTGTGAAACATCAGGTAAAGACTTTTAAAAATGCAGTACATCTATGCTAACTAGAAACTAACTTCTTAGAGAGAGTACACGGTCAAACCAGGTGACAGCAACAACAAATCCTTAAATATAGCACAATTGCCCCTTCTACAAATTGATCAGGTGTATTTTGAAACATTCATAGATTTCCTCCTGCTGTTGCTGTACAAAGAGGATCCCTGTTTTCCCTTATGATTGCACCAGAGGTCTTTGTCATTTGATTCTTTCCTTTGACAGAATCGGCACTTTTCAAGTTGTGCAGAAACGCACACAGCCATATTTGCCTTTTATTTCTACTCCCTGTTTGTAGTCAGCTCTGCTACTGATGTCACTGCAAAAAAAAGGGTTGTTGAAGGACAGGCAAGCAGTGGAATACTTGGTAAACAGGTGCAGCCAAGCTACCTAGAAATAGAGATCAATTTTTAGTACTCACCCTCGTAGCGCTGGGAGCACACGCTGTCTGTGGTTCCACGGATTTTCCACTGGCTCCCTTTGCCCGCTGCTTTGGACAACCTGACCTTCTTCCCCTTCCCTTTGCCATAGTTGAAAAATAAATCCTTGCCGTGGGTGGCAAGTGTGTCATTCCTACATTCCCACCACTGGAGCTCGTCTGTCCTGTTGCAGGGTTCCAACGTGATGGCAGCCTCGGTGTCCTTGGTGAGCACCCCCAGGCACAGCTTGAGGGCCATGCTCAGGAGCTGGGTGGCAGAGACCCACCTGAACTTCTGAAACTGATTGTGCTCATCACAGGTAGTGGTTATGACTGAGCTAGAGTTTTGAGCTTGGGCGCAGAGCTTGCTGTCTTCATTATAGATTGAAAATATCCCGCTATCTATAAAATAAAATGAGAATGCAAACATCTGAGGAGAGATTTCAGAGGAGACAAGTTAGCTGCTTGCTACTTGACAGTCTGCTCCAATAAAAAAAATTAATATATAGAGTATATAGAGACAGAGATCAAGGGAAGTTCGTTGGGGGTATGAAGGATAATTATCAAAATGCTCTTAAATGGAAGCAACTTAGAAGCTGAAAATATAGCTCTTTCAAGAGAAATTGCCCTTCTTCACTGCCTTCCTTAAAGCACACTGTTCTCAAAATCCCATTCAAGAGTGACTTCTACTAAATTTCATGAGTTCTTCAACGTTCCACCACTACACAGCATATTAAATAGGCTTTAATTTTGCTAGTAAAAGGGCTTTTTACTTTAGAGCTATTAAAAATGTTTTACGTACTCCAAACACAGCCATTTTTACGTGGCTCAGAATGACATTGTGGTGTTCAGCTCGTCAAGCGAGCGGGGTGTTTTTCATTTTTGGTTGTAGTGATTTTGGACGTTTTCGGCAACTGTGCGAAAAGTAATTTCTTCACAGAATTCAGCTTGTGAGTTTCTCAGGAGGGAAGCCAGAACTTGCAGCATCATCACTTCAGCTCTGAGCACAGCTAAGCTAACTCAATATCCCAAGTGCCATTAATAGCTACACTCGTAAATAGAAACCTGAGGCACTGCGCAATAGGGTTGTGTTTCTTAAGACCAGCTTCCAAAAAAGATGCACAACTTCAACCTGCTCCAAACCTTGACAATTATTTCAGCTTGCCTTGTAGCCCTTAACTCCCTTCCAGGCAACAGCAACATCAGCCAGCTCGCTCTGCTATGCCATTGAGCTTTACTGCCACCCAAGGTTTCTTGACAAGGGTTGAATAGTTAAACGGGGCTTCACAATCACCACTCCACCCCTCAGAGCAGCCAGGGAGGAGCTGAACATGACAGGGGGGTTGGAACTTGATGATCTTTAAGGTCCCCTCCAACTCTAACCATTTTATGATTCTATGAACAGCCTAGATGATGCTTCTCTAAAAGCCAGATTTCACTTCACCTGGCACAGCCCTCCTGCAGCCGTTCTTCAGAAGGTTAGCAGAGGATGGGTTAAAGCCAGTGTGGCCTCACCCCAAAACATGCACATAAATTCTGCAGTAGCAGGGCAGATCAGCACTGTTGGCTAGTCCCTGCTGCTGTTCAAGTGCTAACACTGGACTCCCACAGTTCTCTAGCTGGGAGCTTCCTGGGGGAAAGACCTGCAGACACAACATCATGGTTTTTCCACTCAGTAGTGAAATCCAACAGGCAGAAACTATTAAGGCCTTTCTTAAAGCCATCAGCTTGGAAGCAGATCCCAATATGCAACAATTAGTGTGCCATACTCCACATGAGCTCTCTAAGAAACTCAAGGCACACATGTGCCGGTGGTTCTGCGCACTTTGAGAGGACACTTCCTCGTGCACCGGAGCTACATGAACCTCCAAAGGAGTAATTTCAGAGCAGCTTTTGTCTGCATTCAACTGCCTGATTTTGCAAGAATCAGCACTGTGTAAGTCATGCCCACAACTGTTGACACACTTCTTTCACTCATATACCAACTTGAAAACTGGACTAAGGAAACAGAACACCTGTACAGCTACTGTCAAATTTAAGACCTTGAATAAAACGTTTTCATATTACATGTTTTTATGAGGTCTAAACTCACTTTCCACCAAGAAGAACATCAGGATAGCACGAGAAAGAACTTGCAAGCCTCCACAGTCAGCAAAGGACGAAGACTTACCAGGTATTTGTAGAGATGTGCTAAAGGAGAAGAGAAAAGTCAGGAGCAGGTAGATAGCCATGGCCAAACGCCTCACTCACTTCTCCCTTTACCTCAAATTTATGCTGAAGACAAAATCTGTGCCTGGCAAGAAAACTCTTCTGCACTGAACCAGACTGGCAAATCCTTCTCGGTTTTTAAGGCCGGACAGATACAGGGAAGTTCTGAGCTGCAAACAAGGAACTGCATCATGTCACATGAGTAATTTTGAAATAATACATTAATGAATAAATTTTGCTTTCTAAGCTAATTTCTCGACTGTATAAAAGTTTTCTATTCCATGGAAATATGAGAGCTAAAATGCAACATTGTAGTGAGGATTTTTGGAAACATACCTCACATATTCTTGCGAAGACGGAGACATGAATGTCTCCTTACCAGAAGGAAAGGGAAAGGGTAAAAAAGAAGAGTACGATTTGTCTATATCAATAAATGACGAAAAAAAGTCAGAGTGCGATTCATTACTATGAATAACTGGCTGAGACAGTATGCAAATTAAGTAACTGTGACATTGGAGTGAAAGAGAACCAGAATTTCCAATGTCTGCAGTTCCACAGAAGAGAGAAAAGCTGTAGAAAATGTAACCTGGGGTCTTTAGAAGGAGCCTGTCACTCCTTTTTCTCCATTCCTGACTATATGCAGGATCAATGCACCCAGACTGACAGTAACAGCTGAAGAAATTCTGGAAAGAAACCACAAAATACTGGAAAGAAGATAATTTGTAACTGGAAATTAGGGATTTTCAATTATGGCTGGAGCTGAAAAATTGAACTGAGAAGGAATAACGGCACATTTTTTACCCTGTTGGCTTGTGAAAGTTTACACCCCCTAAAGTGCACACCCTCCAGGCAGTCTGACAAAATTCTGATGTTTACATTGAAAAAGTTATTTCTTTCATGATAGGTAAAAGAATTAGAAATGTAGAGGGTAGGGAAGAGAAAAGGAATCCCTGTGGAAGGTTTACATCCCTTTTTGCATATGGCCTTTGAAAAATTTCAGTTCCTATACTTCAGGAGAGGCTGGTTTGGGATAACTTCTCCAATATTGTGTTTCTAGTAAATACTCCTTAGGATCTTTCCCTAAAAATTGCTCCTGTCGTAGGCAATGAAAACCCTGGATGCCTACATGAGGATACAGGATCCTGCTTCTGTTGTTCTGACCCAGATGCAGATGGACTGAGCCTGAAAAGGTGCACAAGGAATTAGAGCAAGGTAAGAATTACAAGAATGAGACAAAATAGTGGGGCCTGAAGGCCAGCAGGTACAGCCAGGCCTAAAACATGGAAAGAATGAAAAGATGGAATGAAAGGGAGCCTGAGAAGGACACTGAGACCTGAGGAAAGGGGGAGAAAAGGGAAGGCTACCTCACCAAAGCAGCAGATGGCCCGTTGCTCAAGGAATCATGATGCATATGCAGAGATGGATCACCCAGCCTAGAGTACAGCATTCTGGTGCTCCTTGACATAGGAATGCTTGGCTTTCCAAGCTCAACTTTCCAATTTTCTTCTCCCTTGTTTAGGAGCCCCACATGTGCAGATGGACAAAAAGTATTTATTATTTAGGCAGGAGAAATGTAACGTCTCATGGTTCTGCTGTATCCAACATCTCAGCATGTCCCAAGCTATTAGAGCCAAAAGTACAATTACAGTAGGGAACAAGAGGAAAGATACGAAGAAAGCTTGGTGCTTGGTGAAGAACTGTTATGGGTGATCTGCTGAGAGAGAATGAAAAAGAGTAAAACATACTGAGGTCAGCTTCACTTCAATGTTTGCATGTTGCTGTGAGCAGATCTCATCACAGTCCAGAAAGTGGGAAGGAAAATCAGAAGATGACAAAGATGCAATCCAGAATCTTCCACTTGGCAAGGCACAGCCTGAAATTTTAGGAGTGGCGAGGAAGAAAGGCTGCCGGGGTTTGTGCCGAGTCAGCATTGTTCCTTCAGCAATCTATGCTCCCTGGCAGGAAGTCAACACTCAGAGCACAGATTCCCCACCTTCTCTCTGAAGCCTGAACTCTTCTGGAGAAAAGAGGAAGTGAAAATTAAGCACAAAGGTAACAAGAACCATAGCAGTGTGCAGTGAGACAAACCCTGACGTGCTATTGAATGCTCCTCAGCTGCCCTCAGAAACGGACGGGCGAGTCCATCCAGGTTCAGCAAGATGCTTCCCTACATGAAATAAATAATTCATTTTCAACAAACACTGGTATCAAAATCTGAAAGGAGTTTTTATAATCATTTAGCCTGCCAGTGTCATTTAGCCAACTCAGTGTAGCTGACCCCAGCAGAATCTCCACATACAGCACAACTGCAGTTTTGGACTGAAAACATTTCAAAAATAATAATAAAAAGACCCGCTCTAAACCTCGGTAGAAACATTCTAGCCTAAAAGCCCCAGAGAGTGAGAGATCTTACAGTTTCCCTAGACAGGCTCAAAACATACTGAAAGAGCAGCATAAGGCACTTCCATGCTACGTTGTCATGCTACGTATCAATTTTTTTCCTCTTTCGTTTATCTAAACCACCATGATCAAACATAAGAAATCTTGGCAGAATTAGAGTACAATGGATATGAATTATTAGGGATCAGTTTAAACTTTCCTTTTCTATCCACCACTTACCTTTCATCTTGCTTATCAATAATTATTTTCCTCGCTTTTACGGTAAGAACATTTCAGAAAAGCAAGATCTTGATTCTGGTGTGGATGAACATTTCTGCAACATGCAGCCTAAAACTTCCCCTAAGCAACGGCATCTGCTCAGGAGACAAAATCAGAGGTAGCAAGAGTTTTAAGGCAGCTGCCTGATCCCAAGAGGACCAGCAGGCAGCAGCAGAGAAAGAAAGGCTGAAAGAACTGCTGATGGATCACAGCACATCCAGTAACAGATTATACTGCACCTATAGGAAAAAAGAGTCATTTCCAAGAAGACCCACTGCTTTCTTTTCAGTCAAACAGAGCAATGCGGGTAATTTCCCCAGCCCAATCTTCAAAACTCCTCACAAGTTACTTGCCAGGAATATCACAGCTTGGCTGCAGGAAGAGGACACAACGCCAGGTCCCCAAATGACGTTTGGTAAAACCATCACACAAGAACTTAGTCCAGGGAAGATGGAAATAACACGGGGGTGTGGAAAGAGAACACCAGTTTGGAATCTACTCAGATTTTCTTGAAATTGTCTGATCAGTTTTGTCACAGGTACAACCAAATGAATGACAGCATTAAAAGCCTGGGATTGGACTCTGTCTTCAGGTAATAAAAGAGTTGCCATCACTGAAAGGTATTAGCTGAGGGGAAAACAAAACCAAAAACAACTAAAACAATCAAGCCCAAATGAACAAAGAAACCCCACCAAACAAAAACAAAGCCAGAAATTCTGCTTTTTATAATTACAAGTCCCTAGATAAAAGCCTCCCATTTAATCTTATGTCAATTCAATATTGTTTAAAGTGTTCAAGCTTATACATTTCTCTACATTCCATTGAAAAAATTCCTAGTAGAGTTTGTGTATAAAGTATCAGAGCTGGATTGGGAGGAGGGCACACAGCCAGGACAGCTGACCCCAGCTGACCACAGGGATATTCCATACCACGGGAAGTCTTCCTTGGTAGATAAAGCTGAAGGGAGAAGGAAGGAGGGGACATTCAGAGCGATGGTGTTTGTCTTCCCAAGTACCCATCACACATGATGGAGCTCTCTTGGAGATGGCTGAACCCTTGCTTGTCCACGGGAAGCAGAGAATGAATTCCTTCTTCTAAAACAGAAGCACTTTTGCTCTACCTATTAAACCGTCTGTATCTCAGCTCAACTCAGGAGTTTTCTCAGTTTCACTCTTTTGATTCTCTCCCCAACCCAAGCTGGAGCAGTGAGCGAGTGCCTGCGTGGTGCTCAGTGCCCACTGGGGTCAAGCCCCGACACGCTCCTCAGCTGCAGAGATGTACTGGTCATCATGGCAAAGCACCAGCAAGGAAACATCCTCTCAGTCTTTTTCTTTCCAGACCCACACTGGCACATACATGCGTGATAAAAGGTTATCCAGCAGAATCACTGGGTAGGCAGACACTGCCCTGAGCTTGTGCAGGGCCCCACGGCAGGACTGAACTTCTGGATGGAGACTGCACTTACTTGTTGTTTGCACAACAGCCGGGGCAGGGAGCTCAGGATTCACAGAATCATAGAATCATTCAGGTTGGAAAAGACCCTCGGGATCATTGAGTCCAACCATCAACCCAACTCTCAAAGTTCTCCCCTACACCATATCCCCCAACACCACATCTAAATGACTCTTAACCACATTCAGGGATGGTGACTCGACCACTTCCCTGGTATCTGACCACTCTTTCTGTGAAAAATTCTTTCCTAATTAACGTTCAGCCTAAAAGTTCCAGTCAGAGCCTCTTTTCACCATCCCTTTCACACTCTTTTCTAGTTGGCACTGCTTCTCTGCATGACTGAAACGATGCCATCCTGTCCATCATCCATCAGTCAGTCAGGTTTCTGGAACATAAGGCACATCAGGTGGTGTGAAGAACCATTAGAAATGCTATTCCTTGAACAGACATGCTCGAACAACTGGGCATTCAAAACGGAAACAGCTGCAGGAACAGAGGCAAGGAAATAACTGGGAGAAAGGAAGCAGAGCCAGAGAAAAGTTCCAGGACAAACTTCCCCATCTCACCTACCTGCAAATCAAGCTCGTTACTAAATCACTTAGCTGATATTTTTGTCTTGGTTTTAAGCAGAAAATCCCTGGACAGATTCAGGAAAATATGTTCAATATATTACCTGACCACAACTTTGGATGGAACGTCTCCGCAGCTGCATTATCTCCTTTTTAACTTCCTCCTGTTACAGAGTCTTACAGAGACAAGACTACAAAATGAAGAAAAAAAAAACTATTTAAAAAATCAAAGCTAGTTACTGTTTATTTTATGGAGCAAAACCTGAAACCACAAAACAAAACCTTGCAAACCTTTGTCTGCAAGTGAGGACTTGTACACGATTTACATTCCACAAGATTTACAAAAATTAAGGATAGAAACTCCACATTGGGGAATCTAAGATTTCCATAAACAGTAACAGCTCTAGCCGTTTTAGGAAGGAAGTAAAACCAGTAGCAACTAATACATCAGTAAAGCTCTATTGCTTCTGACTTCCAGCACACACCGCACAGAGCTGTGCTCCTCACCGAAAAGCTGCAGGAGAGCAGCACCAACAGGCCGTCACCAGCAGAGCTACCCAGTGCTCCCAGAAACCTTCCGAACTGGAAAAGGGCATGTTCCCGCCTCTCCTCAGGATCTGTTGTCCTGGTGAGAAGGAAGTTTTGCCAGGATGCTCATTATGTCTCCCAGACAAACTGACTTGTGTCCAGGCAGAGTGCGGGGAGTTAACACTACCCACACTTTGCCATTGCCCGGGCTCTGCCCACAGATTCCACCTGGAGACATAAACTACAAGAACTACACACTCAGTTCTCTGTGTTGTGTGAAATTGTGGGAACTGAAATGGCATCATAACAGGATTTTTCCCCCCCGCCATGGTTCAAAGAAGTTGTGCCTAAATACAGAGCAACTACCCCCGTACTTAATTCCCTAGGAATACTTCAAAGACTGTAGAATTAGAGAGATGTTTGGTGGATAGCTTGGAGAATAGTGCCTTCACATGGCTTGAAATAAAGCTGGCAACAGAAACTACAAATCTTGGGAGCCTTCCTCTCCAATGAATCTATCTACATTTTACTTCCTTTATTATATCCATTTCTATTGTTCCATTTAGTAATCTCTTCTTGTAAAACCTACCCTGGTGAGTGTGGGTCATCAAATCGTGAGATCTGAAATCTTAGAGATTATATAATGGTTACAAAATAAAGTAGCTGCTGCATATACTGTTGTGCACACGCTGAACCTGCCTGCTGCAGTAACTGCACGTGAGAAAGTAGCTTTGGCTTAATTCTAATTGCATAATTTTATTAAAACAAGGCACATTTTATTTTATTTTATTAAGTTTTATCTTACATATTACATTACATTTCATTTTATTACATTACAGTGTGGCGTGTTCATTCTGTTCTATGTTGGTCACAAGATCCTTTGTGTCACTAGTTCCAGGAACTGCATCACTATTAAAATACAAATTGTTCTCAAAGCTGTCATCTGATGACAAGCGATTCTTTCTTCTTCTGTAGAAGAAATAACCTGCAAGGCCACTTCCAACTAGGATGAGAACGACAACAATAACTACAACTCCCGTTTTACCATGGTTCAGAGTAGGAGCCTTCTCATCCTTTGTCATTGCTGGAAACAAATACAGAGAAATCAGGAGGATACTACTTATTCTGTAGCTGATTATTGGAAACAGCTTTAGAAAGCACCATGTTTTAAGCTAGTGTTGCATTTGTTTCAAAATAGTGAGAGACAAAGGTAGCAAGATAAAGTTAATTTGTTTTAAAACACTAACATTGCATACTATATTATAAATGATTATTTTTGGATGCATGGAATATATTGTATTCTACTCGGAAATAGTATGCTACTAGGAAACTGATGTGGTACTTAGGTAAATCAGAAAATGCAAGGGATATAGTACTGTATGTGATTTGTTCTGTTCATGATCTTGCACGGGACTAGTTTTTCTATACTTGAAAGACAATATTCTTACCCTTTGTAGGCATTTCAGCTGGTGGCATTTCAGCTGCTGCTGGCGTTTCAGTTGCTGGCATTTCAAAACATTGAAAAAGAATGACGTTACTTTATTATTCTGTTATTTATTTCTATATTATTTATTATTAGTTTCTGTATTTGGAACATACTGAAAATCATATTCAGGGAAATATCTCTGGTAATAAATACCACTAAATACTGAAACCCCTTGCGTTTAGTCCATACAAAGCTACAGACAGCTACCAAAAGGCACAGCACAGTGGCCTGTGTGCTTTGGTCCAATACGTAGGTATTGAAAAGAGGAAAACATCAAAGAGCTCCATGGAGACAGATCCTGCCATCAGTGTAAAACCACAAGAAAATCTCCACAGCATCATCAGGACAGAGATAATCAAACTTAATCCTCTATAGAATTACAAACTCTTTCAGTATTTGTTATGGTACATAAAGGTCACAAGTGTAATAAGTTTGGCCCATTGACAGGCTTTACTGGCCTGCCTGCAGAGACAACTGAAATTGGTTCTCAACTCCAACGTGTCTAGCACACGTCACTCCAAAATCATATGTTTGTAGCTCATTTTATATTTAGTCTACGGACCACAAAATCTGGCTTGCTGGGAAAACTGGGCCATCGTGTAAGATGAAGACCCACACGTTGCCATGTGGACTTAAAATCAGTCTGTAACTAAATCTTGAATCAATGCAACACGTTTTGTTCTGAAAATGGTGAACCCAAGAAGTTAAATTGTTTCATCAGTCTCCTCACCTACATTGACTGATTTCAGTAATAACCCAACAACCTCAACTTCCAAAGATTTTCCAAGAGTGTCTGTTAACCCAGCTACTTTTCCATCTAGAGACAAATATTACCCTGTATCTATCTAGCTCTTCAAAGTAAAACCAGAAACAATTATTTGGATGTTTCTAAGAGTTTCTATCAAAAGAAGTATCTATAAATGCTGTTTATAATAAAAAGCAACTTGTTACTCATCTGCACTATCCCAGCCTACAAATCCATGGAAAACAGGGAAACTGGGGGCTTTCTGTACTTGTTACCTGCACCTGTAACTATTCTGGAGAGAGAATGAAAAGAAAGTGCTTTTTTGTTTGTCTTTCACCATGTAAGAAGACAGTGAAGTGGAAGCAGAATAGTTGGTTATATCTGACAGTTCTGCACTATTTCCTGCAGAAGATACAGTCATCATTACCAGCATATGAGTGAGTAAGAATAATTTTGCATGAGAGCAGATTTATAGAAGGGCTAGCTTCTCTCATTTCCAGCCTTACAGAGGAAGTGGGCATATTGCAGCTACTACACGCATTTCACTCTTCTCAGTAAACACCAGTAAGAGATTTCAATACTGCAACACATGCTGGAAGAAATTCTGATGATGATTTTTTGGAGCATGTATGCAATTCATGTCTTTACTGCCAAATTTCTGCATTCAATCCCATTCCAACCGTGTTGTTTGCTTTGCTTTTCATTCATTCACCTTCTCAAAACAGGACAACACAGAGACAAAAGGTCCAAAACCGTCCATTCATTCACTTCATAAATACTCAATTCACAGCAACACTACTTCATACTCAGAGAACACATGCATGTGAGACTTCCAAAGGGAAATAAGCAAAGATATTTCCTGGGCTGAGCAGAAGGGATACCCCAAGGGACATATTTTCAAATAGACGAGAAATCTGTGTGTGCAAAGCACTGGACTAACTTTGTTATTACTCACCAATTACTGATCTAGAATGAGCAAACTTGTTAAATGTATACACTAGGTGCAGTTAGGATGGGAACACAGGCTTTTTGAAAATATTCTGAAGGGCCTTGACCACTGGTCAGCACTTCTACTTTCTGACAAGAGTTATCTTTTCTTTTTTGGTGGCGTGTAAATGTTCATCCCATCCCTTGGCATTTAGAAAACCTGAAAACACCCAGCTAAAATGCACTGAGTGGAACGATCATCCACTAATACTACCAAACAAGAGGCATTCTCCATACATAAAACACTTACTTTTTGGCTTTTTACAAACATAGCCTTTGTAGGAAGAGCAATAGATATTATTCCAGTGCCCAGTGTTTGCATACATTTCAACACAGTGCTCATTTTGCTGAGGGGAAGGTTCTCCTACATTCCAGTTGACAAAATCTACCGCAGTGTTGTCTAGCCACAGCCATTCTCCTAGTTGGAAAAACATGGAATATGGAAAAACAAGATGATAGTATTCATTTCCATCTTGACACCTGCTCCACACTTACTGCCTTCCTGAGAAATCTGCTTGTGGCCACTCTTGGAGACAGGCCACTAGACCATTTAGATTTTTTCTCTGACACATCCCGTTGCCCTTAAGTTATTATGCAAGTGGCACAACATGAAGTTTTAGAAAATGGCAGGCCAAACTGCCTTATGATTTTCCAAAGGCAGGAAAGTTTAAAAAATTATCTCCCAAAATTTAATGCAATGGTGCAGTGCCAATTATTTATTCAGCCTACAGAAGCTACTGTTGTCAAATGATCATTTATCTTCAACAGAATACCCTTGATTTCAGTAATTTGTACAGAGGTTTTGTATTACTCTTTTCAAAGCCCTCACTGAAGTCTTTCTAAGTTCAGTTTTCTTCCATTTGTTTTTCAGTTTCTGCTCCATCCCACTGACTTTACAAACACAATTTTCCATTTTAAAGATCTGCTCAAAAATCTTGTGATCACTGTTGTACAACTATGCTGGGACTTTCTGTCTCTTCCTTCCTGTTCCTTTTTTTTCCTTTCTTTCTTTTAATAGTGTTTTTTATTTAGAATAGATGTGCCTCTTGTGACTCTTAAGTTGTACCCAAACAAGCAAACTCTTAGACTCAGCATGAAAGCCATGTTTTGTTTTCTTGTAAGATTCTTCACATTTTGTTCATATTTTGCTCCAAACATGGTCCGGTGCGTACACGCACCTCTGCGCCTTACTTTGTTGTGAATTACTTCTTTTCTTTAAGGTGAACTTTCTGTGTATATTTAATATATACTTTCTGATATATATTACTGGTTATTGCTTGATTACAATTGAGCAGCTTCCCCTATTATGACAATATACTACCTTTTCTAATTTCATTTTTTATATATTACAGAAGTATAACATGATATTTTCAACACCCATGTCAAACAGCTTCTGATAATTATTAAACAAACAAAAAGATGTAAAAATTAAAGAAATTACCATCCACATTTCTGTACATTCCTGTCCAAAATGTTGATGTTTTCCCCTCAAGTGGTTCAATAGTGTATGCTAGAAAGTTGGCTTCAGCTGAGTCTTCAACCGACACCAAAGAAGCCCCTGGAAGACACAGAGGAAAAAAAAAACATTTTTACAGTGGAAAGGACTCTGACTGTCCTGACCACGGGTTATCTGTGCCAAATTGCAAACAGAGCTGATGTTCAAAACAGAAGCTAATTTTGGGTAATAATTTATGAAGGACTTTGGCATTGTTGCTGATGTACTTCTTCTCATTTCCACGACATTGCACTAGCATTTTGTTTATTTCCTCATGCACTGGGAAAAAGCAACATAACTGAACAACAGCTATAGGCAAAATAGGCCAATATGTATCAAGGATAAACTTCCAGAAATGTGTTACTCTTTAAAAACAAACAAGCAAACAACCACCCTAGACAAAATTAACAGTTTTTAGTAAGAAGTGTGTATAACTTCAGTCTGTGCACCATGTAACGTCACATATTGATAATAAAAAGTTTTCTAAGCCTTTATATAGTTCGTGTACAGCGCAGACTTTGCTGACTTTCTGAAGCACAGTCCTCAGTGTAACTTTTTAATGAGGTCTTGTTAATTTTCCTACATTCTCTTTGTAGCCATCAGAAAAAGAAAGATCATGCTGGCCATATATTGCCCAGTTAGTTAGTGACCTGTAAGTCACCCACATAAACCAGTAGGCATTCTGAAATTCAGTTGAATCACTGATAATTCTACTATGGCTCAGAATTCTACTATGAGTAAGATAGAACTGGAAAAAGCCCAGCTGCAAACCAAGCCCAGAGTGTAAGCAGGAACAGCAGAATGGAACCTTCCTCTTTTTTTGCTGTAGTCTCTGTATTTTTCTAACTGTTCCTCTTTTGCTGCACAGTATCAGATATTTGGTTGCTGTTAAGTTGTGTGATAAAAATTTCACCATACATCCACAAGGGAGTACAAAAGGACAATGGCAGATGGGGAACCCCTGCCCTGGCTACCCCCAGGGCCATCACAGGAGCCAGCAGCTCATTAAAGGCCAACCTCCACAAGTGCAGGGGAGCAAAGAGGCACAATGGCAGAGGAAGAACCCAAATTATGGACTCTGAGGATGGGATATCCTCCTCAGGGCCCTCCTAGGGCTGTGACAGGACAGCTTCAGCCCTGGTGTCCATGCATGAAATCTACCAAGACAAGCCAACTTCAGAGTATATTTCAGACTAAGAGGGGTTACCCGCTAGGGGGACACATGATGGGATACAGAAAGTATTTCAAGATTGCACAAAACTTACTATGAGAGGAGGAACCAAAGGCAAGGAAAGGAAGGGTCTTAGATGATTTAGGAGGATCAAGCATGGGAAAATAAGAGCGATAGGTGATAAAAAGACTGCTCATGTGGAAATAGTTTGCTGGTTAGTACAGTTGTCTGGTCATGCCCTGTGCCTGGTCTGCACAGACACTCCTGTCTTCTTATTAATCTCTGTTTCTTACTATTTTCATGGATGAAAGACTCTTCAGTCTGTGTACACGCATGTGCATCAGTGCCTAAGCACGAGCAACTGGACTGGACTAACAGACCTTTATCTTGATCAGCTTGAGAGGGGACTACAAGAAGGGTGTTGGTGCAGACTGTCCTTCTGTGAGGGCCCTGTGTGTCTCCCCATGTTGATCTGTGTGGCCACCCATGAATATATGGATAGATGTGTTGAATATGGGGGTGTGCACCTACAGGGAACATGTTCTAAGCCTTGTCACTGGTTAGAGTTGGAAGCATAGAGCCATGGCAACTTCACCTCTGCTGGGCTGCTGGATTCAGCCTACCCTAACAATTATTGTGAAAGATTAGGAGTTTGAAGAGAAGGGGATATCAGTGACATGAAGTCTTAAGAATACTGACATTCAAATTTTAAATTCCACATAATACCAGATTTTTACCACAAATGGTCAGCACCTTTTTTTCAGGAATCTCAGTTCAACAGAAAAAGGCAACTCTGATGTAACTGCAGATTCCAGCAACTGCTGAAGGAGGACTCTTACCTAGTCGAAGACATTCTAAAGAAGCCTGGGCCCAGTTTCTTGTAGATGAAGATTCAATGTAGTAGCAATGACCTCGGAAAGGGATCCAAGACTTGTGACCTTCTGATTCAGGGCACTTCCCTGGAAGCTGGGGAGGCTCAGTTGGAGCTTGAACTGTTTAAGATAAATAAATAAACAAACACACACCAAAAATTAAAAAGAAAGCAAAAAATTAAAGAAACAGCTTCTTTTGTATTCTTTTATCATTAATAAATTAATCTAACCAAACGTTGGAAAACTCACTCAGATCTTTAAAAAAAATGTTATCTCAGTAGTCTGTGCTGAGTACTGCAACACCGTAACGGGAAAAAGTCCTAAATCTTTGAACAGAAATACTACAATTGCCTTCTCAAGAAACCTAATTTAGCAAAGAATACAAGCATACTTTTAGCACGTTCTTAAGCTCAGCTCAACGCTTTACTCACAAAGGTATTTTCACACCTGACTGCGTTGTGGAATTAGAGGCTGTCCTGGTTTGGGGTAAAATGAACCAATTTTCTGTTTTACAATTTTACTTTCTTAGCTGGGCCTCTTCTAGCTAACTAAATTCTGAAATTAACAGCACACTGTTCAGAGAACTGTTTTGTCTCACAGTGATAAGACCCAACTATATCAAGGAATGGTATGCAGACAGGCCCTTGTTTATCCTTATTGCTGGAACAACCAAGGTCAGGTAATTTTGTTATTCTGCCCATTGGAGGGTCGGAAGCGGAAGCGTTGAAGGTCCCACCTGCAGGGAGGAGCGGACAGGACAATTGACCCAAAAACTGTCCAACAGGGGTATTCCATCCCATCCGCATCATGCTCAGTATAAAAGCTGAGGGATCAAAGGGTCAAGCCCCTTTTTGCCCTTCTTTCCCTTTTTCCCCTTCTTCTTCCTCCTTCTTCAATGGCTGACGTTCCGAGGAGGACCCTGCCTATTCGTCTGCCTTTGATCCCAATCTGAGCATTCCTGACTCCAGATCTGGAATCCAGCTCCTGTCAATCATTGAGGCCAGCCTGGGACTGTTGCCTGCTGGTGATGTAGTCATCCTGAAAGCTTGATACGGTTTTGTATATACTGTATGCTTTCTTTTTGTTTTCTTTTTGTTTTTATTAAAGTAGTTTAGTTTTTTTTCTAAACTCCTAAATCCCTTCCTCTCCTTTCTTTCTGGGGGGAGGAAAGGCCATCTGTCAATCTGGTTTTGGTAAATCTGGCTGAAACCACAACAGAGGCCCATATGAACTTGGTCGTGTGGGTTGTGACCTAATATCATGGAATGCACAAGGCACTATCAAGTGATGCTACCAGGAGTTTCAGGTCAAAAACATATGAGAAGACATCCTGAATAATTATCCTTAAACATCTTTATACCCCTGCAGTTTGGTATTCAGTTATAAAAGGAAAAACTGGAATTCCTTGTGACACCTGATGGCCTAGCCATTCAGCTCTTCCCCCTTCAACACCACAGCTGCCTGACTACTACCCAACGTTCATTACCTTTTGATTGCTGAGGCTTTTGGTCTCGCATACTTACACAATAGCAGAATAAACAGCAAAGTAACATGAGCCTAAGCTTTGTAAAAGATAACTAATGTTATTAAAGTGATGGCTATTCACAGGCACACAAACTCTTTCTTGATATGTGTTGACCCTCATTTTAAAGTAGCTCCATTCAACCCAAGTAACTTTTAATGATTTCATCTATGTAGCTCTTCAAATAAAACCCAACATCAAAGTATGTATCAGCAGACCACCCAGCACAATGAACTCTGAGGAGATAATCATTGTATTTACAATGGTTAGACTCAAGTTCTTACCATCAGCTTTTTTGCAAACAGAGAAGTAACTTTCATTGCAGAATCCTGTCTTCCAGGCTCCAGCAACATCCAGATACACGCAGCCTAGTTTCTGTTTGGGCTCCCCTTCAGCCCATTTTGTATACTTCATTCTCCAGTTATCAATCCATTCATAACGCCCATCGGTCTAAGAATAAAATAAAAAAACATCAGGAACGATTAAACTCTAAGCATTAACCATTTCTTTGCCAGTCCAGTGTCTGTCTGCGCAGCATCTTGTGCTAGAATTTACATTTTTTTCAGAAAACCGTAACAAATTTTTTTCAGAAATCCACTATAAATGGTTCAAACTTTTAAATTTATATTGTGACAAGTAGCTATTCATTGAGAAACACAGCAGGACAACAAATGCTTTTCATCAAAAGGAAATGAAGATTGAGAGACACTGAATTAATTCTGAACTTAACAAAACTGTTAATTTGGGAGTAATAAAAAAAAATAATTTGTATGAGTAAAACTTTGAGGACTAATTCTTGTACAATTGGTTTCCCCACCAAATTTCAAGAAACGTAGACTATTTAAATTAAAGTATACTTAAAAACATAATAATTTCCCACCAGAGCTAGTGAAATCAGTGAGCCACTGTGCTGATGAGGTTAGGGGAATTCTTTGCTTTTTAGGAAGTGTTGTGTGACATTCCTGCATTTGTGTTGCTTTCCTGTGCTCATCCAAATGGAGTGAGTGTGGGACAAGTGGCTGGGCCAAGAAAAAAAGGTGGTGCATTTTAACTCCCAAATGCACCAAAATGTCAAACAATTGGGAGAAGAAAGATAAATAAAATGAAATTAGGTAAACCAATTGACTATTTGGCTAACTATCGTCAAAAATGTTGAGTCATAGCACCAGCACCTGATTCTATTTCTGAAAATTAGGTATTGTTATTTAGAATAAATGCTTTGCACTGTACATCTTAAGATCTGTGGATCTTACCTCAAATACACCATATATGCAAAGAGGTATTTCAAGATGTTAGCCTAAAATGTTTTGTTTGGAAGTGTACAGTGTGTAATATCACAGACAAAGTATGAAATACATGTAATATAGAATCATAGAATGGTCAGAGTTGAAAGGCACCTTAAAGATCATCCAGTTCCAACCCCCCTGCCATGGGCAGGGACACCTCTCCCTAGAGCAGGTTGCTCCAAGCCCCATCCAGCCTGGCCTTAAACACTTCCAGGGATGGGGCATCAACAACTTCTCTGGGCAACCTGTTCCAGTGCCTCACCACCCTCACAGTAAAGAACTTCTTCCTAAGATCTCATCTAAATCTCCCCTCTTCCAGTTTAAAACCATTCAGAGCAATGGAGGAGGATGGTTTCCTGCCTGTCATATTCAATTAATTTGACATTCTTACCACGTTACTGTTAAGGCCGATCCACAAAGGTACCCCATACTTTAACATCTTTAGCCACAGGAATGAATGACTATAGGGGTCCAAGACACTGGAAAGGTCAAATTGATCCCGTCTGCAGTTTTTTCGTGCATCCTCCCAGTTCATTTTGGTATGGATGAACAAATAACTGCTGTTACCATAACGGATAACGCTGGATGGGGATGAACTTGTAGAAGGCAGAAACTCAGCATCTGTAAAAGAAAGGATGAAAAAAGACTCATACTTTTTCAAAAGGGGATTACGGTTTCACTGTGGTTGCAAATAGAATTAAACATAAAGCTGTTTTCTCTTGATTTCACATTCCCTGACTTTTGATGAGCATGGGTTAGATATGTTATTCTTTAAGCCCAAATCTGTAGTAAAAATCAACTACAAAGCTGCAGAAAGGAAAAGAGCTGCTTAAAACAACCTCTAACAAGGAGTAAAGCAGTGTTGCGTATAATCCTCCAAAATAATATTACTGAGATTAATTAGGATTAGATTAGGTCCCAATTTCTTTAGCACAACGCTTTTACATCAAAAGAAATGTTTGCAGAGACTGTGTTGCTTTTCCAGCAATAAAGAAAACTACACAACAGATTGATCCTTAAAAATCAACCAGATATCTAAATCCAGGTTTTCACTGGTTTTCAGTTTGCTTTGAAGGGTTGACTTAGCTCAAATTCCATGTCAAGGAGTTACAGTCACACTGCAGACAGTTCATGCTACATGTACAAGTCAGTATTTTCCAGAACATGTTCTGAAAGACAGTACGTTCAGAAAATGACAGACAAAATCATGGAACAAATATCACGTGAAGGGTCATCCTAAGCACAAAGATGTAGATGCAAATCCCAGCTTAGGAAGGCAGTAATGTGGCAGTTACTGGGAAGGGTCAATTGAGAGCAGAGACTCTAACTGGACTCCTGACACTTTAGTTCCTGCCTGAAAAACAATTTGTGGATTCATTTTTATTGGAAGTGAAAAGAGGTTGGAATCCATACACCCAAAGAACTACCTTAAAGACCAAAAGGTTTGATGTGTTTTAACCAAAAAAGACAAGTACCTGCATTAATTTGGCATATGTATCCTCTGTTGTTATCACAACTCTCATCAGCCCACTTCCCTGCTTCCTTAACAGGATTGTTTCTCATGACAACACAATCAGCCTCGAAGTAAAAAGATACAAAATCAGTTACAAATAGCGATAAGAAGTAAATACAAGACTTTTGTCCCCCTTTTTACATCTTCAAGCACAAGTAATGCTTGTGAGTTTTACTCTTGTATCCCTGTAATACATGATATAGAGTTTTATGATACAGAGTTTCTGTTCCTCTTGCACTTGATGTTGCTCTCTTGTGCAACATTAGGGTGGATAATCAGACTAGAGAAATTTCAGTGTTCTCATCTCTCCAGGCATACACCATGGATGAAAGCCACAGACAATTTCAAGAGAACTGAAATCAATTACTGTAGAAAAGACCAGTTAAGTTTGCCCCAGAGAAACCCTGGATCCCGAATGGGCAATGCAACATTTCTGCCCCATCAGTCTCTTCAAATTTATTGTTGCAAGCTGTGACAGTGCACACAGCAAGAGCAGAACTGTTCCTGCCCAAAGGCAGCCACTGATCTGGCAGCACTGCCTTTAAAGTAACATTTCAACTCCTCTGACACGAACGCAATAGCTAGAATCTGTGTTAGCATATAATAAACTAACAATGATGAACACAAAGAGCTGTACATGTACAAATGGGTTTTGTAATGAATCATCCATATTTCTTTCATTCCATTTACTTATTTGTTTATGATGTCCAGGAGAAGATGCATGGAGAAATACTTCATTTGTGAGTGAAAATGCGCTAAGAGCTGAATTTTTCAAGTTGAACAGTTGCATAGTATTTTGTATTAACTATAATTACTTGGGTTTTGCTAAGGTCAAGTAAACTTAACTTAAAAGTAAATCATAATTTTATAGAATAGGGACTTTATAAATTTTCACAGAAGCCCTCATAGAAATTTTACTACTTTGCATAAAAAGAGAAAAATAAAAATTATTCCTCCCAAAAGTAACATTTTAAACATGCTTTCTCTTTTGAACTTCTAATTCTTCCAAATTTTCTCCTTCCATTAGAGATAAGAAGCACAGAGCTGCTACTTTCAAAAACAGGAAAAAGGACATTATACATAAAAGTGTAATTCGAAAGAAAGAGAGAGCTAATACTACAGTATGCTGTAGTTTCATAGCACAGAACTGTCTGAAAACTCAAGATCAGAGAGAGGAACCGAATGCCCTATCAAATCAGTTTGTGTGACAGAGAAATAGAAGTGATTTTCTTTTCTTTTTCTCCTTTGTAAAAAATGAATGGCTGTCTTTTAATAGAAGCATGTCTTTTCTGCAAATGTGACTGACAGAATTTGCTGCTATGTCAGATGTGGTTGTTTGAGGGGGAATGTTTTAAGTGCCCCTTGCAAGCTCCATGCCAAAGGAGAAACCAGCTACGTTCAGGCACTAGTGTCGACAGAGGACCAGGAGGATGTGCTCCTTCAGTGTGCCTTTGGGGCAAATGCCACGAGGCAGGAATCCCACTGTCCTCTTCACCGGAGCCTATGAGAGAACAAGCGGTCAACACAGAAGCAGAGTAGCCTTTGGGGACACAGAAAACTGAAATCTGAAAACAGTCTTTGTATGAGCCCTTCAGATCCTGACACCAGCTAATAGAGCAACTGCTCAAGGGCTCAAAACCCTTCAGTCTATTTGTATTTATATTTTATATGTATAGAAGTATGAAAGTAGCAAGTCAAACAGTAACATCTCAAATCCCGACAAATGCATTAATGCAATCTAAAATCAAATTCCAGGGAACAAATTTGGATTGCTCTTTACCTGCCCATCGTATAAGTATAAATCCATATGTCCTAATGGGAAACCTTTGGCCCAGTTTGTAAAGTAAACTCCTGTTCCATCTGTCCAGAGGAATCTCAGTTCATGATTTATATCATTTAATCCAATCCATGTATCAGTAACAAAATCTTTCATATGGAAGGTGAGGAAAGCTAGAGTTAAAAAAAAAAAAAAAAAGCAAAGATAAAGATAAGTACTTTTAGCAAAGGATAATTGGAAAAGTCTGGCCTCACTGAGACTGGTGACATTAACTCTTTTTTCTGTAACACAGCCCACTGCACGGCTGACAACACAAGCAGGTAAGATGAAAAGGAGGTGACTTTTGAGCTTAATGAACAGGGAATCAGAGATGTAATGTCTAACCTGGTTCTGGGATGAATCCCAAAAGTATGACAGAAATACTTTTTATAATGTCTCGAGTTATTTTCGAATCTTGGTCCCACAGTTGACTTTGGAATATAGAGACATGCAGAGCACACACATTTTTGGTAACCCCAGCGGAGTGGTTATCCCGCAATGGCATCAGATAGCGGAAGCAGAAGCAGTGCTGTTAGAGAACTCTGAGTGTTCCCTCTCTCCCTGGAACACCTCGGGAACTGCCTACACTGTCTTACCAGAGAGCAGAACATACACAGGAACCCTGTTTAAAATTAGTCTCACCAGAACTATTCATCACAAGCAAATCAAATCACCACAGCTTTGCACAGTCCAGGAAGGTGCTTGTGTGCCTTAGCCAGTGTGGCTAGCTCAAAAATAGAGCAGACTAGGTCAGCTGGCATTCATCAACCCACTAATCAGCAATATATCATACAGTGTCATAAAGTGAATATTTCATGGCCTTTGCCAACTGCTGCAGCCATTGTTTGGAGCTTACTTTGCTCTGCAAACAATAGATGAATTTCTGTCTGCTCTACCAACCCTTCACCTTCCTTTTGTCTTTTAAAATCAATGCAACTTACACTTCCAGGAATGAAACCTGTAGATTTCTTTGCCAAATGTTAGCATTGCTGCTCTGCCAGAAACTGTAGCAGGAGCTCAAGCCTTTATGCCTACATTTCCAGCAGGAACAAGTTTTGTGCCAACAGCTTTACTGTTCATTTCTCTTCTACCTGAAATTCAAGCTCTCTGCGTGAACCACCTGAAATCCATACTGCAGATATTATGTTGAATAAGAATTTCACTGTTTGAACAATGAAAGTCTGATTCTTCATTTTTTCACATGTGAAAAAGGTAAGTAGTACTAAGTTAATATCATCTCCCCCAGTCAGGGATGCAGCTCTTAGGTTCACAGAAATAATCCCCTCTAATGAAAAGAATGGTAAATCTACGTGGTGAGTTGTGGGCAGGTGTATGAGCACTCAAACCTCTGCCCCAAGCTGCCCAGAGACAGCAAGTTCTGACCCTAAAGGTGTTCTGCTTGAGTTAATAGGAAAGCCATGCAGCAAGTTAATGCCACCTCGTGAAGCTACACCATTTGGACTTGCTGGGTCCAGCTGGCACCATGCCTAAGCAGAAAAATCTCTACTTTGGCTGCCAGGACAATATACATGTGCGTGTGTATATATATTTATATGTACATGTCTATATCTAAGCCAACATTATAATTTGGTACATTCAGGTGATGACTTCATTGTAAATTTCAAAAAATTATATGTTTTGGAAGAGAAATCAGACATGTGGTCATAATTCAAATCCTATCCATATTCACTCAAATGTAACAGCCACCCTGTCAAGATTAAATGTCATCTCATCTAGTGCTACAAAACTCTACACAGTACCTTGCACTTGTTCATTAGGGATAGAGGCCAGGTTTCCTCCTAAATTCATGCAAGCTGTTCGTGCAGCATGCCAAGTGACACGTTCATCTTCTGTAGATCCAAATATTTTGTAACACTAAAACATGAACAAATTCTCTATATGTTATCGGTACTCCAACATTGCTCACAAACTGAAAACCACTGCTTTGAGTAAAGCAAGACAGGGAAAAGGCAGTAAAAGAATGCATTTATCTGGGAAAAAAACCACATTCAAAAATGAGCTTTTTGTGCTGGTTCTTTTTCTACATAAAATTGAGTATCTCAACAAGATGCATACTAGATTTGATCTGAAATCTCTAGAAAATAAGCAAAAACTGACTTTTTACAGGCAGTCAGCTAACAGTGGTAAGTTACGTGACTATCAGTCTGCCTGTTTATTTATTTGACTCTACAAATCATACTAAAGTTAAGGAAGACAAGATGTATTCAGTATCAAAAAAGCATTATGATTTGGTGAATAAATAAAACAAAAAACATCAAAGCAACAATGATTCAGGAACTCTGTCTAAACTCTAGGAAATGTGTATCAAAAGGTCTGAATGAGTTTCAGCAGCTGCAACAGAATATGCCCATCTGCTACTTCATTAGCATCAAAAAACACCTTTCCTGCAAAACAGTGAATGTGCAAACAAAGAAAAGCATGCAGGCATCAACCAGCTCTCTGCAAAAGAAAAATAATAATATTTTACTTTAATAAAAAAATGTTGCTATTGCATCAAAAGAAGTGTGAGCAGCAGGTCACGGGAGGGGATTCTCCCCCTCTACTCTGCACTTGTGAGACCCCACCTGGAGTCCTGTGTCCAGCTCTGGAGTCCTCAACAGAGAAAGGACATAGAACTGTTGGAACAGGTCCAGCACAGGGCCACCAAGATGATTAGAGGGATGGAGCACCTCTGCTGTGAGGACAGGCTGAGGGAGCTGGGGCTGTTCAGCCTCGAGAAGAGAAGGCTCCGGGGAGACCTGAGAGCAGCCTACCAGGATCTGAAGGGAGCTCCAGGAGAGCTGGAGAGGGACTCTTGGTCAGGAAGTGTAGTGACAGGACGAAGGGTAATGGTTTTAAATTGGAAGAGGGGAGATTTAGATGAGATATTAGGAAGAAGTTCTTTGCTGTGAGGGTGGTGAGGCACTGGGACAGGTTGCCCAGAGAAGTTGTTGATGCCCCATCCCTGGAAGTGTTTAAGGCCAGGCTGGATGGGGCTTGGAGCAACCTGCTCTAGAGAGAGGTGTCCCTGCCCATGGCAGCGGGGTTGGAACTTGATGATCTTTAAGGTCCCTTCCAACTCTGATCATGCTATGATTCTACGATTCTAAATAATTCCCTTGTTTTCTTTGTAACGCACTGCCAAACATCCAACATGTGCTGTGTTTGTTACGGTACCTTATTGCGAAAGGAAAGCCAAGTTGGACGACATCCTCTTGGTGTTGACAACGTTGTTGGAGGAACAGTTGAATTAATGGAACTGTTGTGCCTTTCACATATGTAGGGATTTGGATAACCACAGTTTATATCATTCCAAAATCCTGGGTGCAAGATAAATGGGAAACTGTATGACACCACATCCAGGGTTCATTAAATGGAAATCAGTTTCACCCATTCTTACACAAAGTGCTTTTAGTTGAAAGATAAGGTCAAATCCTCCAAGTCTCTGTTTATTATCATCCTATATCAGCATCTAGGATAAATATAGCACTTTGTGCACACTGTAATTACAGAATGTTAAAAGTGGGGCAGAACCAGGTACTACAAATACCAATTTTATAGTGGCACAAGGCCAATTTTAATAAAAAATATAGCAGTTGTGTAGCAAGCACAACCACAGACCTCTAACAGAGCTTCCCCATACCAGGCTTAAAGAAAACACAGGAGCACAAAATTATTAAGTACTGAATATCATACTATGTTCTACTTGCATAACACTTTGCAAAATAACAAACAAAAAAAAGAGAGGGGAGAGGAAAGGGGTGCATCTCAGAAGGAGAAAATAAGCAGTTGTGACACGGACACACAAAGAATGAAATCCAGGAAGAAACATAGTAAACTCACCTAAATTCTTATACATAACTACACAGTTTTCATCATTATTTGCAAAGTTAGGTTCATGTGGTGCCCATGCCAAATAATTCACTGGAGTGCCATCCATCCAGCTTAAGGAAAACAATCCAACAAAACACTTTAACACACACAGAGAATTGCTTCCACGTTACACAACGTAATTTTGCAATATGTTTCATGTAGTCATAGTTCAAGGTGCACAAGGTTTTTTGACCTACTTGCCCCTTTGCTCATTGCACTAAACTTACTCCCTATGCAGAGACATGTGACATATGTATTGAAGTTGGTTTTACTCTGCATTTAAGCAACATGCTGACACTTTTGCAACTGACAGGACAATACTCAATCATTCAAGTCAACCTGAAAGCCAGATGTCATTTCAGCTTGAGAGAGAGCATTTCCCGCAAGTCATACACGCCCTGTGCCCATTATTTTATTGGTAACACTGGTAAATTTTTAGGTTTTATTGGTAACACTGATAAAATGTTTGATCTTTCCCCCATGCAGAGGAAAAGGGCATAACAAGCCACCTACAAGGAAATTCCTGTGACAACGTTCCTTACCATAAGGTAAAATACAAGAGTCAAAAAATTTGTACATCAATGTTGAATAAACAATAAAGAACAAAATCATACCCAGCAATCAAACACTTTTTGACACATGGACATATTATAGACATATTCCTATTGGACAGCAAGTGACAGAGATGCTCAAGTTCAGCCTTCAGGCACACACATGTGATACTTCACTTAAAAGAATATTCATCTCAGAGTCCCTACAAAAACAGTGGAATGGCAGAGACCCCTCATTTTCAGAAGGTGATCTGGCCCACCCGACATCCTAATTATCATCTGGAGGGTCCTCACTGTCACTGTGGACTAGAAGGAGATCCAAGAACTACTAAACATCTGTTCAGGCACTCCAAGACTGAACTGAATCCAGGCCTAGGTTAACATCACATGTAAAAATCCCTTTGGTGCTGCATACTGACATTCAGAAAAGCTTGCAGAAAATTTTCTTATCTACACAGAGCACAAGAAGTTATATAAGGAATCATGGAATCATAGATTATCGTGTTGTCTATTATTTTAAAGCATGATTTAAACTTGATAGCTGACCTACCTTGTCCTTTGGTCAACACTCAGTTGTAAACCAATGAAATACGAATCCTCTTTGCCGTTTTTCAAGATCTAGAATGTAAAGATTCAAATTGTGTAAACGTCCTCTTTTTATCAGAGAAAATTATGTTACCAATGAATAATATACATCCAGCTGAGAGAGAATATTAAATGCTGTATGATTCAGCTGCAACATTTAAGTTAAAGCAGCTCACAGCTGACAGTCCACAGTCAAACTTCACCATTGGCCAAAAAGTTTGGTCACTTTACCAACGCTTCTCACAGTCTTATTTAACATTGAAATCAGCCTCTTGCAGCCTCTGCAGTGGACATCATCTAACAAATTTCTTGCAGTATATAAGCTTTCCCACAATTTGGATAGAAACTGATATAGGCCCTTGTGTCATCTTGCTGCCACTCTTCAGTCAGCTCAGGAAAAGTTTTCTGTAGTTCAAATCTGACTTTTAAGCATATTCCTGATTAAAAGAAGGTGGCTTCAAGACAGTATAAACAGGGAACCCATCCCAGTCACTGAGAAAATAACAAAGAATCCTAGAATCCCAGTTTGGAAGGGACCTCAAGGATCATCTGATCCAACCTTTCTTGGCAAAAGCACAGTGCAGACAAGATGGTCCAGCACCCTGTCCAGCTGAATCCTGAAAGTTTCCAATATTAGAGAATCCACCACTTCCCTGGGGAGATCATTTCGATGGCTGATTGTTAAAAATTTTCCTCTTGTGTCCAATCAGAATCTCTCCACGAGTAACTTGTACCCATTACCAGCCATCTCTTTCCATGTGAGTCCTTGTAAAAAGTATCCATCTTCTTTGTAGTCACCCTTTAAATACTGGAACCCGGTGATAAGGTCTCCCAGCTCTTTCTCAGGGCATAATCCATACCTCAAATTGTTCTTTCTGTGTAATTATATTCCTCGCACAAGGAGGAGGAGGAAAAAGGGGCAAACTTGAGGACCAAAAAGAGGCTGCTAGGTGGACTACATCACAGGTACATTAACAAGAGCAAGAGCCAATGTTCTAAGTGTTTCACATAAGGCGGTATTTGTTTTGATTCACTTAAGAAGCCTTGAGTTCATCTGCTGAGAAACTTTACTTGAGCTTTTTCCTCATATTAATTTGGCTTAATGCTATTTTAATTTCCCTGTCAGAAAACTCGTAGGGTGAATACCAGCATGAAAAGGATTTGTGCCCATGTTCATTTGCTTTGGATGATTTATTCCCTAATATTAATGAATTTTCTTACATATCGCCAGAGGAACTTCCTTTCACTTTCACTCTCAATGACAGCAAGGTCTCCAAAGTTCATTTTGCAGAACTCCCGACCTTTTTCCATGGGAACACTCTCTGTGCTGAAATAATACTGTTTGTCTTCATATATAATCCATCCATCCTCAGTAGTCTTGTATTCTGGGAATTAAATGATAAGCTGACTATGAGAGATAAGCTGAGATGCAAGAGATTCTCATTAGCAATATTTTTAAAATGTTTTTAGACATACACACACACAAACAGTAATAGCAATAACACTTACTGGGTGCAGGAGATTCTGTTGGTTCAGGCTTTACACTTGCCCCTGTAAGAAAAGAGTATTTATTATGATTGTATACTTTCTACTGACACGGAATGTTGTGGTTAGCAATGGATTTAACACCAAAAACTAGAAGGAACTGAAGAGCCTAAAGCTCTTTTTTTTTTTTTGGTACATTATTAAATTTTAAATATATATTCTTGTTCTCTGAGGCTCTAAATATAAGCTATTCCCAATTCACAAGGTATTATAAAATACCTTGAAATCTACCTGAATTCAGTAATTATTTTGGGGATTCACTGGAGGCAGCAAGCCTTACGGCCCAAAGCATTAATCCTATTAAGACAGCCCAGTCCCTCCCTCTCCCTCCTTTCCCAGGTCTCTTTAACATAAATTCTGGCTTAAACCAGAGACAGCAGGAGTGGAGGCCCAGTTATCTTCTTCAGTAGTGCCCCTGCTACTACAAAGTGAGGTTCTTTCCATCTTTCTCTGCTTGAGAACTTCTATCTGAATTCTAAAACTTTCCCTAGGTAAAATCTCACTAGAAAAGATATCAATAAATTAAATGATCCTCTCTGAAAAGAAGATCTCAGGCTAAAGCATTCCCCTATTTGTTTTTGCTGTGGCATCATGGAGATGGCATCCTGGATGCCATCATTAGTATCTCAGGAAAACCATTTCTAATGCAGGAGATCTGTGTCTTTATAGGTTTACTGATTAATCTTAATCTCACAGATACTGGGATTTTAATAAAACATTCTCTGCCTAAGAAATTTCTTGTAGCAATATAAAGCAGAGCTGGTACTTTATTGTCAATATTCTAATGCAGCATTTTTACTTAGCTCCCCTCCCTCCCAATATAAGAAGGTGGTAAAATGTTTAAATGAGAATGTTCTAAAATACTCAAACTTAGGTAGATGGACTGCTCGTAAAACTTAAGATTTCCCTAAATCACAAATTTTGTCTTGATGTCTTCAGAAAATAAAGAGCAAAAGCATCTAAACTCAAATCTCAAGAGAATTTAGTAAGAAATCAACATATGAGTTTAAAACCCAGTTAAAACAAAATAAAGTGTCTCAAAACCATGCTCCATTTTGCAACTACAGATCCCATTAGCTAGCAAAATAGTACCTAAGACAAGTAAAGGAGGGAGTTTTCACACATGAAAATTCAAGTCTGTGAGCTGATTTGCAAACTATTTTCTAATAACTTGAAACTCAGTTTAGGAAAAAAAAAATAAATCCAAACTAGGATTTGTTGGGGAATGCATGTACTTCTCAAAGAGAAAAATCAGAAGTGAATGTGAATATTCAAAATAACATCTCTCAGCTTTCAAATATCACATTTCATCTTCTGAAATCATAGAAAAAGATCAGTAGGTCCCAGCAGGGCATAAAAGGCTCCTTATCTAAAGGCATCGAAGACATGGAAATCCTTATAACACTGTGGTATTTCACATTCCACAGGGAACCGTTCTGATAAACAGGTTTTCAAATTTTTTATTTCTTAAAGTTAAGGAAAAAAAATCAACTGAGTATCTTTTCTTGTTATACCAATATACAGGAGTAAGCAATACCTTTTCTTATCTGGCAAATCCATCCGTACAGGTAATCACAGTGCCTGTCATTCCAAAGCATGCTGGAATCGCCACTGATCTCTGCACAAAGTTCAACTCCTTGATAATTATTGGGTTCTCCAAAGCCCCAGTTTTCATACCTCACCTATGACAGAAAAGGTTTTGTCAAGATTCTGTTATGCAGGAAGAAAATTATGTTGGTATTAAATTAAGTAAGTATCCTGGATGAGTAAAATAGTAAGACATTATCGAGACACAACAAAAACATTGGCATTTTTCTCAGGAAAATGCTACTACTATTCTAATTTTCCTGTATAAATTCCAATTTCAGTTTTCTGTATGATAAACTTCCATCAATGTATTTTCACTAGCCTTGCCTGAAAAACACTCACATCTCCAAAACCACTTCTGTTTCCCCAGTTTTAAATCTCTGTCTAAACTACAGTCAAGTCACACTGGCATGAAACAACTGCCCCCAGCTCCGTGGAATGTAGCCCATCTCAGATAAAGATCTAACTAGCAAAAATAGAAGTAATAAAGATGGACTATTTTATTCAACATACCATTGCATTTATAAGAGCATCCTTTTAGTCTGTATGAATTTAATTTTCTTGTTGATTCAATGCACATTTTCTTACCAAAAATCACTATGTTTCAGTCAAAAAAATGAAGCCATTATTCATAAGCTCTTCTAAAGAGAGCATAACAGAGTTAAAGGTTATAATTAAGCATAAAATTACACAGAAACACATACAGCACACACACTTGAGAAGCACAGGGAATGCAAAATAACAGCTGTGGAAAATTAAATCACTCACAGGAGATCCGTCACTCCAAACAAAGCCATCATCAGGATTCAAGTAATATAAGCCCATCCAGAAATGCTGGTGGTAATAGCCATTGTTCCTGGGAAAAAAAAATCCAAAATAATAAATGTAGCATTTATAAGTAGTTTAAACATAAAACCAAAACTAATTATGGCATTACAATATTTTTAATAATCCTTCATGCTGTTAGAAACAGTAACAACCAGGGTGGAAATTAATTAATATGCGACAACTTGTAGCTGTTATCACTATTCATTAACTCAGACAGATTGAAATACTGACCAGGAAAATGTCCAGAACCAATCTAGCTCCTGAAAATAAAGCAGTTTAATACTTTTGCATAAATGTTTGATAGCTACTGTTGCTCCATTTATCAACTTCCCACTTTATCTGTAAAGGAACTTACAGTTTCTATACCCAGTTACTTGTTATGGTTGAATAATGTTTGAAACACAGCACCTAAAATCAGTTCTTGTCTGCAAGCAGGTGCACTTACTGATTTATCTGGTTTTAATGAGTCAATTTGTGGTAATGAAGCACCTAAGACTCCTTCCTTGCTGGAAATATGTAGCTGGGATTCTATTTCAGTTGTAGCATTTCACAAGTCTGTCACGTTTCAATCTAGCTTCCCAGCTAGAGAGGGATGTACAAGTTCATTGAGTCCAGTCTATTCAGGACATATTTCAAGTGTTACCTTTTTTAAGAGTATTTGATCTCATTCAGAAATCTCACACCTGCTTTTTAAAGTTCAGGGACTTACTAAACTTATTTGCATTCCCTGTGTAGGAAACAATTAATCTGACATTGCTTCTGCTTTCTGATTAGTTCATAAAAATGACAACTAAGGCATTGACCAGATTTATATCACGACTTCTACCCTATTTGTACACTTGTCTCTGTGAAAACAACTGGCATCTGCAGTAATTTTATAAGATCGTGAAATCCACAGTAAATACTTCTATATCAGATGGTAAATGTTTCCTCAACTAAGTATCTTGCCAATTTAATTTTAGCATTAGCTTCTGGGGTGATTGCCACTACTCATACAACTCCTGCTATTTCATCAGCTCTGGTTTTTTGCTATGTTTGATGACAGTTGCACATCGAAGTAAAAGCATACTCTTAAAATTAAATATTTCAGAAAGGCCAAAAGGCTAATTAGAATGAATGGCTGATGACAGTACAGATACTCACGCTATAGAATGCCATATCACATATTGTTCTTCTTTACCATTAATGGAAGCCAGATCTCCTCCTATAGCTCGACAAAACTCTTGAGATTCGAGCCATGTTTTCTTTTGGTCTCCTCTTGAAAAAGACTAAAGAGAGCAATTTGCAATCAACCAAAAGAGACTGTATAGATCACAAGATCAAGAAACATTAGCTACCCAAAAGCAATTCATTTAGAATTGACTTGTTCTATGGTGATTACAGCAACTTTGAACACAGAGTTTATGAGTGTTCACCTCTGTGTAACACTGCCTTAGTATGAGTGACTTTAGGTCAAATTAGCAAACTGCATTGCTGACAGGATTATCAAAACGACAGGATTATCAAAAAAAAACAGGATTAGGAAGACAACAATCGTGAGAAAGGCACTTTTAATTTTAAAAGAATAGGAAATTCAGCCTTAAGAGAATTAGGAATTAAGCTCAGAAGATCAGACTTCAAGATCGGACTTTAACGGAATAAACAAAACCATGAGTGTTTCAACAGAAAGGAACGAGCCTTCTGGACATAACTAAGTTTATGAAACAGTAGGACATATGCACACCAATTCTTATGGCATGTATGTGCAGCAAATTGAAACTACTTTAATGCAGAAATAAGCAACCTACTTACTTTGAAACAGAAGCTAATACGATTGTTTGAGTCCCAGCCTTCGGGACACCGGGGAACAGGAGTTGTTGTAGGAAGAGGTGGAGGCGTCACTCCCTCTGCCCACACTTTGCACAGGAACTTTGCCTTCTCTTCACATTTTATGACATCCCACAATCCACCTGAAACTCCAGTCCTCATGGCAACACATCCCAGCTTTCTTCCTGGTTGGAAACAAAAATGCACAGAAGCAACAGTTAGGGGCCCATGAAAATTTAGAAAAATTTATATTCTATCCTGATGAAAATTAAGTCTTTGGACAGACTCAAAAGTGTTTCTAATCTTAAAGCGGGCCCAGAGCAGGGCCATGAAGAAGAATGGTTGAGAGAGTTGGGGTTGTTCAGCCTGGAAGAAGAGAAGGCTCCAGGGAGACCTTATCACGGCCTTTCGGTGCATAAAAGGGGCTTATAATGAACATGGAAAGAGACATTTTTACCTAGGTCTGTAGTGACAGAACAAAGAGGAATGGTTTTAAAACGAAAGAGGGTAGATTTAGATTGGACATAATGAAAAAAAGAATTTCTTATGAAGTTGGTGAGACACTGGAACAGGTTGCCCAGAGAAGCTATGGATCCCCATCGTAGAAGTGCCCCCAAGTTAGATGGGGCTTTAAGCCACCTGATTTAGTGCAAGATGTCCCTTTCCATGGCAGAGGGGAGACAACTAAATGATCTTTAAATGCTCTTTCCAACCCAAACCATCCTGTCATTCTATGATTCTAATTCATGCAGAAAGAACAACAGAAACGACAAAAANGTGGTTCATCCATATCTGAGACACTGAATTGTGCCTAATATCAAATCACCTCCAGTGGCTGATAAGCAACATCATAACCTGTGATCCAACAAAATCTCACGTCAAACGGACGATGAGGTTGTAACTAGTTTCTCAATTTTGTCTGATTTGACTGATTTTCAAAAATGAACTTGCTATATGTAGGCCTAGTATTGGCTTCATGGTCTCCATAGCCTTTCCACTCCACTGACACATTCAAATCATCTTTTAGGCGTGGAAATTGAAAAGAATCAGAGCATTTCCTGAAAGACAAATGCAACACACCAGAACCTTAAAGGCTGACGACCATACTCTTTCTGATGTGATCGTGTCAGAGATGAAATGACCTACCACCCTCATAATTTTATTAGAACAGAAAAAATTATCAATAGTTTCGTTAAATAAATTAAATAAGGAAATCACAATTAATCTAGCAAAAATATTAACTAAAGGAAGATTAAATACAAATCTTCTTGTCCTTGGACCTCTTGTCCTTTCCTACAATCCAATTTCCTCTAAGATCAGAGATGCTTCAAGCATGTTGTGATCTCACACGCCACAGAAGATGCAGTGAGCAAGTGTACTGAGATACGGCTGAACAGGCAGGACTTGTCAGCAGGGCACAGGACTTGCCTGCAGAGATTTCTCTTCCAGAGTAGTACAGACACAAACTTTCCCAGAACAGATGCAAATCAGAAACCTGATCTCAATTTGTTTCTTCCCAAGCTCATGTTAAAAACTCATTTCAGCACTGAGCAGGAAGATAGCAATAGCAGTGCATGCTTAAGAAAGCAGCCAGATAGGCTTGAGATCAAAATACCACCAAGCAAGGGCTGAGAAAATGAAATAAAAAAACCTCAGGTAGTGAGTGATGTATTTTGGGCACTGGACTCTTTGAACACTATGGAGCCATACCTACCAGGCATTTGGGAATTCCAGTGGGTAAATAAGACAGATTCACCATTGGTCCACTTGAACGTTCCCTTTTCTTCTACATCTGAAAGCCCAATCCAGAAGTATTTTTCTGTTCTCAGCCCAACTAGGCTAGTCAGGTAGGCTTGTTCGTATCTGTTCAAAAGAACCCAACCAGTAAATTAATACTGTTAAAATTATTTTTTAAAGTTGCAAAATGCTTGTTATTTTCTCAGAATTACTGCTGTACCTTCTTGAAAGCGTAGCTTGGATGGATTTACTCGAACAAAGCACATAACTAAACATTACATAGTAGTTATTTTGTAAGCTTGAGTATCAACAGTATTCTGCCTTGTCTTTGGATGTTCAGTAAAGAAAGTGACATAACCACAGACTGACATGAAATCGGTGGGAAAGAAGAAACTTAACACGACTTCTGTGTTAAATCGCTGCATTTTTTGAGGCTTTCTAGTACCCTTGTATTTTAATGACTTCTTGTTTCAAACAAATCTGCAACTGGAGAAGGAATTTCAGCATTATTGAAGAAATATACAAAAGTAGAAGGCAGAGTGGTATGATACCAGATTATCAAACTAAAGAACACTGTAAATTAGATCCAATGATCGTGCAAGAAAAGTTACGTTTTGGAAAGAAAACTTTGTAGAGGTAAAGCCTGTCATAGTTCATGATGGTGTTTAAACAAGCAGCTCTTAAGAAATCAAAGCAAATAAAGTCTCCCCTTAAGAAGGTATTATCTGAAGGCCACATCAGTGTTAAACCATTTTTATGACAGCTGCAGTGCTGCCTACATTTAGAGAACTACCATCCATGACAGCCAGAGCTTTCACACTGTAACATATCTATTCTATATCTATATATGTCTGTGGATATGTATAGATATAACATATCTATACAGATACAAATAAGAAAAAGTGTAATTTATCAAGTCAATTGCAAGCAAAGTAAGCTTTGTTTCTTAACCCCAACTTTCGTTTCCCCAACAGTCCACATTCAATAATGTGCACTAGATGTTCAGAGATTTTGTACACACTAAACCCTGGCTGAATTGCAATGGATTTTCAGGCACCAAGCACTTTTATCATCATTTCGTTTCTTATTTATGTATTTTTAATAGTAGCTCAATTCTGAGAAAACCAGATAGGTGAAAATCATATCCTTTTGCTAAACTGAACTACCTTTTGCAAGGAATTCAGAGCCATATCTCCTCATTTAATAATCAAAATTGGATTCTGCATTCCTCACTCAAGTAAAACCCATCCACAAGCCACTACAATTAACAAAATAGACAACAAAATTTTATTTTATTCCTTGATGTTCCATGATTTCATAGCAATCACCATTTTTCACTATAAACTGAATTCCTGAATTTGAATCCACATGCAAAACCTGTGAGAAGTTCTGGACCTACAGATAACCTGCCCTCTCAAGCAAGGTTTTTGTCCGGATCAGAATCTTTGTTTTAATACTCAGATGACGCCGGATGTTCAAACCTCATGAGATCCTCTCATGCTTTTACATACCTGTCTTCAACAGTTGCTAAAAAGGCCTGATGTCTTGCACAGGTTTGATTTGCTTGAGGAAATGATACAAATGTATTCCCAATGCAGTAACAATAAAAACCATGTCTTTTCCAACCCTGTCAAAATAAACATTATATGGTCACACACTTTCCGGTTTTTCAAAACTGTAAAAAACCAAACCAAACCAAATCATGCCTGATTTATTCCACTCAGTTAAACTTTAGGAAATAGGAACAACTGAACTGGAAAAGTCAGATCCAGGTTCAGGATCAGAATTTTTAATCAGGGCATTCCACTTATGAATGCATACGACGCTGTGCTGCACACTTTTAGTTTGCAGTCTAGGATTATACATTGTGCAATGATGAGAATGGTCTTGAAAAGCAAATTTCAGCAAGGAAATGCAACCTCAAACAGGTTTGTTTATTAATAATTAATATCAACACTGTCTTCTAATGCTCTGTCATTCAAATGTTGTTGGACATACTCAGGAATATGCTTACAGAGGAAGAAGTTGTTGTGACCAGCTACAATTGACACAAATTTTCCTCTGATGGTTTCCAATTCCTCACTTATGACAGACTTTTTCTATGAGCATGCTCTTAGGTCTCTAGGCAAGGAAAACACATCCAAAACACATCCAAAAGAGTTAGGAACCCCTTATCTTCTGCAACACAGCTGAATATTTGTAAGGTTCCCAGGTACTATTTTACAAATACTCATTTTGCCTGGGCACTCATAACAAATTCTTCATGGAGAGCGCTACCAGAGATGACAAAAAAGCCTTGAGAATAGGATGTAGAGAAGCACACCCTTCCTGTTGTGAATAATTTTGAAGAAAATTGTAGGCAGAGCTGAAGAGCAACTGCTGGTACTGGCAAATTCCTTAGGAAGGCTCGAATGCCAACCAAGGAAAACAGGCTGCTGCAGGGACTACAGATTTGAGGTTTGGTTTAAATTCTGGAAAAAGAAAGGGAGCATCAAGCACCAAATGGTAGTCAGAGCCTAGATTTATTAATAGATCTCGTCAATCCCATCTGCCATAGAAATGAGAAAGCTAACTGTTCTGATGACAACACAGAACCCATTTTTCCTGTTTTTTCTGTCACTTAGGTGGCATTTTCTCTTCTTAATCATTCTTAGCAGCCTATTCAGAATAGGCAGCTTTTTTTCCACTTACTCTCTGGCAGCCCATGTCAATAGTTTCCTCCTCTGTAGAAGCTTCTGACAGGGGTTTCTTTTTACAGATGTAGCCAACTTTCTTTTCACAAGAATGGTCTGCCCAAAATCCATCCTGAATGTAAGAAAAGAAAGTCGCTGTCAAACAGGATTTAGTCTTCAGAAAAGGCCCTTTATGCTTTTAGGTATTTAATTATATTTTTCTAGTTTTAAAAGAAGCAAACCCTACATTTAAATTCTTCTACGGGGGCTGATTCACCATTGACTTACACCATCTTTGACTGCCTACCTTTCTGAAAAGCAAACCCTTGGAGGTGATAGCAATACACCTCCGTTACACAGTCTACTGATCTAACAAGCATGCAAGAGGAAAAGGAGATGTCACCTCTCCCCACAGAAATCCAGTCACAGCGGGAAAAACCCTGGATGTACAAGACTACATCCCTTACTTAATACTGCTATAGGACTTATAAGATGCAAAAAGTTCCTTGTAAAAGTTAGAATTAACATTTTTACAGATTCTCAGGAGAAACTATTATGCAGAAGAATAATAATAAGAAGAATTTCTGCTCTTGCACAGAAAAAAGCCCAAATGATGATTTAAGTCAATTGCCACAAGACTTTACCTTTCCCTTCATAACAACACAGTCCTCTTGCCTGTTGTTTGCATGGGTGGGTTCTCCACGAAGCCACTTGGTGTAGGTGACAGGTGTTCCATCACTCCATTCAAAATACATCTGAACCTTGAGGTCATTCAACCCAATCCACAGTTCATCAGCTGGCTCTGAAACATGCAATTAACAATGCTGATAACAGTCGTCTTACATGATACAAACTTTTATCTTCACAAAACAGAAAATAATTTATTATCAGGAAGGTTAAAAGGCAGTCACAGGAAATTAAGGCTCCCTGTTTCACAAAGAGGGCAGAGCATTCCTCATATATCAACTCTAATCTTCAGGAAAGGCCACTCGCTGTAGTGGTAATACAGTAAGAGTGTTTAACTTTGTATAAAACTCTTCTGGTTTTGGCTGGGAGCGTGTAACTCTCTAATTTCTTTTTTGTTTGGCTGTCTGGTAGAACCTTTCTGTTTGTGTTTATTGAGGACCTAGCACAACAGAGGCATCATCCACAGCCAGAGCTGCTACTGTGATGGGCTCACACCATGGCAACACAAAAAATGAATAGCATTCTCAACAAAATGATTACATCAAAGACATCTAGATAAGTCATGTGAATCAGAAATGACCAAGAGACATTTGTGGCTCTGTGGAGCCTCTTCCTACATAACATATTCTCCTCTGAAGAAGAAATGCTGTCATGGAGTTTTGCAATCATCTCTAAAGCAGGGTGGCTAAATACCAAGATTATTTTTTTTCCCAGTCACTTGTGAATAAGTTGTTTCTCACTCTCTCAGACACGCACTGGGCCAAGTTTGTGCTGTATCACATGCTGGAATTCTGTGTAAACACCCAGAATGCAGTTCTTAATTCTTCTTCATGTTCCTCTCTAAAGTTCTCCTTTGTGGGCAGTGCCAACAAAAGCTTGGCTACTAAGACAACACTCATCTCATTGTACCTTTCTTCCTTTGTTTTATCATGGGACTGTGAATTGTTTTGCACAGACAGACTTCTGTTCTTTCTGTGCAGCACTTACTGCAGCAGGGTTCCGATGCAAACAAGATCTTCTAGGCACTTCAATACATGGTGTTCTTATTCCAGTGGTGAGCAAGGGTAATCTGATACTGTCATGAACTGCCTTAAAAGGCTTCTAACAACTCATGTTCCGATTTTACTTCTATGAAAAGAATGCTTTCAAAATAGTCTGTCTCAGTGAGTGTATCACATGTGAAAAGCCTGGTTACCTTCAAGACTATTTGCCTTTCAGAAACATTCACTTTTAGAAAAATAGCACAGTGCAGTCAGTTCAGGGAAGGTCTTTGGAGAAGGCATTAAACTGAAACAATCTACTTCCAAGGAGTAAGGTGCAAATACAACTAATTTCCTTTAGAGACTAACTTCTTTCTAATGTCCTAATGTCTCATCAAGAGGTCTCACCTTTCCAGATAATCTCCTCTGAAAGAGTAAAATTTTTGTGTTGTTCATGAAAGAAAAACAAATCACTTTTTCAGGAATGTGAGGACAGGCATAAGTTTGCATAGTTGGCTAGGATACAGAATTATAATCTATCAGCTATTTCATGATTGCCACTCCAAGACTGCTGTTACACTGCAGCCAAGGGCAGCTTACTGCGCTTTCAGGAAAGGATAAACTAACTCACAATTACCTGGCACTAGAAACACCTGACACTAGAAACAGGAGCAGATACTGCAAAGCATACAGAGGTGTGAATTTGTTCCTCCCATCAAAAAGCAGTAACTGATCCTACAAGCCAATTCTGGTCCATGTAAAGAAATAGCAACCACAAAATTGCTTGTGTCAGCATGGTTGCATCTTACCTAATGAACACACAGCGTCTGTAGCCTAACTTGCCTTGCAACAATTTGAGTGTGCACCCAAAAATGGAGAACTTTATTTGGGGCATATCTGAATCCAGACACTGGGACAGCCAGCCTCCTTTCTCAGAAGCAACACAAGCAGTGTGACTTGAAGAATATGGACATGGCAGTGCTGTGATAGGGTCCAGATCTTCCCAAACTGTCTTTGAGCAACAGACTTTGCTTCCCTTCATCTGTTTATTTTTTTTTTAAACAGTCTCCTCCTTTTATTAACTGACAAAGCATATTTAAAACTCTTTATTTTCTTAGTAGAAATATATGTTACTGTAAAAAAATACTCACGGTACCCAAGCTGAGAAATAACAAAGCTGTACTCTTCAACGTTGTGGATGCTCGCCAGATCCCCATCCTCTTTCCTGCAAGATGTTAAGGCATCTTTCCATATTTTGGGGCCCCTGTGAATTATGTAACAGTGACCAGCATATGACATCCATTGATCAGGACATCTAATAGGCACATTAGTCTCTGAAAAGAAAAATGATTATAACAAGTTTCAGAATTCTATTCTTAACTAAAGACTGAGAATCATATGTGGAAAGATTTTACAAACAAATTAATCACTCTTTTTTTTTTTTTTCATAAAGAACAGTAGAGCTGACAAATATGTGCAGGGATAATAATCTGCATGCATGACTAGAAGTTGAAACTTCCAGATTTTTTTAAATGAATGCTACAGTTGCAAACAAGTGCTCGCAACTTGTGAAAAGACTAGAATTAAAAATTACCATAAAACACAGTTGACTTCAATATTCATACAAACACACTGAAAGGTAAGGTAAGGTCTGCAGAGCTGTGCTTTTATCATTTTTCTACACTCATATCTGCATTTCTCTTCCTCCTCCAATCTGTATAGCTGTAGAAGTTAAGAAACTGGGCTTACAAAACATATCTAACTACAGGTAATTTTTTCCCAAAACCTTAGGCATTTTGTGGATTAGCCCCATTTGCTAGACTAGCAAAGAAAAAATAACTGATTCCACAGGGTCACAAGAGAACCCAAATAAGAATACTGCTTTTAGGACTCCTTTTTAAAAGCTTTGTTGAGAAAATTATGCTGTCAAAGTAAATGATTTATGCTTAAAACTTGTTTTTAAAAGTTCAACAGAACAGCACCAAACTACTGCCAACAACCACACTGCAGCTCAGCGAACAATTCTGCCTTGGGAGGGGTGACACTAGAACAGACAATAAGCAGAATACTGCTGTTGAAAAAACAAACTATAATCTTTTCAGCACTTTATTTTTAATCAGTAGCTGGGTTTAGCAAACACCAATAGCACAACAAGGACAGCAAGTTTCAGAAATTCTGCTGGCAAAAAAAGTTATGAATGCCAAGGAAGGAGAAGCAATGTGTTTATGTATGAATGTGGTGCACATTCCACAGAAATATTTAAGCAGGCATTCAAAGTCAGCACCAGTCAGGCCCAGGTTGCAATTACATATCCTGTTTTAATTGGAATATGCTACAAAGAGATATAAACATAGTCTTTTGCAGACCTGCCTCAGAAAAGTGCTAGCATCTTCCCACAAAGTTTAAGTAAAACTGGACTTTGTCACCCCCTGACAAGAGGCTCAGTGTCCTGTCAGAGCCCTGGAAATCCTGCCATGGGAGAGGAAGGACTAGAATAGAGAGTGGGGGAACCCCAGAAAAACAAACAGTGTACGTGGTGGTTCTGGGAGAAACGACAGAGGACAGAGGTGGCAAATGCTGTTGGAGAAGTGAGTCTGATGCTTCAGACAGCTGCCTAGTTTGTCCTACGTCTGGTCTCGGCTCTGAGCATCTGTGTTCTGCAGTGGTTTGCTGCAACAGAGAATTGCTTTGAAAAAATCTGGGTATATATGCACCTCCAACACACTTAGCACATCCTTCTGCAAACTGTAAACGCTGAATAGAACAGGCAGCAGCAGTTCAGACATGGTTACAAGGACAGTCGCAAAGGTATTTATTCCCTACTGAGTCTGTGAGACTCTCTTTTTCAGACCAAAAGAGCCTGTGAGACTGTAAATGCTAAAGCAGCTATGGCAGGGTGGGAAGTTCTCTCATTTGCAAACATCAGGGAATTTTTCTTGCGGGCCACAAAACAGGAAAAGTAGTTGCAAGCCTAGTTTATTTGGTGCGAGTCCTATTGAACGACATAGCTGGGGATTTCTCAGTAAAACAAAGTCTTCAGTTCTTAATTTCCAGGACTCAGCAACAAAGAATGCTGTGCTTCCCTATTTTCCTTTTAAAGAAAATGCATGGCAACACGAAGACATACAATCTCATTTTCATCCTAATGGAAATAAGTACTGAGCTTCATTTGGCTTAAGCAAAAGAAGCAATGCAAATTAAAACAATGAACATGAAACAAAGGAAATCACATTAATGTGTAAAAAGTGTTATCACAGATGTAAAGCTGATGAATATACCACGGAATAGATCAAGACATAGAAATCAAGGGTTTAGGTGTAGAATGGTTATTCCTCAATCAGAAAGCAAATACTTCTGTAAACTACAAGCCTTGCTTCCCGAGGTTTGAAGATCCCAGTGGTTGACTCAGGTCTCTAACAGGCTGAAAGCACTAGCTGAAGGGTGTCTCATGAGTCAGGCATTCAATTTTCTCTCTCACACACTCATTCCTTGTGGTCTGACAAGAAATAGGTCACACAGCAGCCACAACAGTGACACTAAAAACATCTATTTCCTCTAATCAAATGTTTCATGAAACATTAGAAACTTGATAATTTAAGGTCACTCACTACACCTTGTTGGTTTGGGATGAAATCTATTGTGGCAGCCACTTAGTGGAGGTAGACAGCCAGCCTTTCCTTAGAAAATTATGTTTAAAAACACGCAAGTTTGGATGGTGAAATTAACAGGTTCCTATTAATCCAGTTTGCTGGATTACAGGGCAAGTGCTTTAAAGCCCAAAGATTCCGCATCACTCAGATGTACAAAATGATGTGGCCCCCTGCTGGAAAAAAACACTTTGCTGCAAAAAAAAGCTGCACAGCTGTTGGCTTTGTCAAAATCTTCATCCACAACAAAAATAAATGTTCTATAAAGATTTTTCTCTACTCATTTTGAACACAAGCATGATTATATTCTGTTGTAGAAGTGTTCTTCCATCCCACAGCCCTCACATACTGCCTCGTTAGACTCAGTTGTAACTTCTAGGATTAAAATTTCAAAGGGTTGCCTCTGTGTTTAATGTTAATTGTACAGCCAAGTGCCTGCATGAATTTGTGAATAATTTATATTTTGACTCAGGGGTCCTAGTCAAGAAAGTGTCATCTACCATGAGTTTCCCTTTACATCATCAGAAGCTGAGGGCATTTAACACCTTGCTGGATTGCATGCTGATTACTTTTATGACTTCCCCCCCTGGCATATTTTGGAAAATATTTTATGGAGTGAATCACTGTCCATCTCTGTTTAATCTGTCACCATGTTTTCTCAGTAATTTCTGTACAATTGAAAAATTTTTACTCATTTCTCTTCCTCCAAGTTACTGGCAAACTTGGTGGAGGGAGGAGGTGTCAAAAGCCTAATGCATGAGAAAGAAAAGGCCATAAAATTTAAGTAAGAGAGCAGCCAGTATTGAATTGGCAGTGTATTTATGGACATCTGTGCTTAAGAACTGATGTATGAAACCTGAAAAGCTGAGCAGCAGCCAACTGAACAATCTAAGACAATCTATGTTAATTAAGTTATCAGCTGTATACAAATACTAATGAGACTTTACATCTTAATTTAGCAAATAATTAAATTATCCACTGAAGCCCTCCTGATCTAAGGCAACAAATAGGCTTGATTTTAATACTTTCATATTAATTTAATCAATTTAAGCATTACATCATGATTTCAGTATTTAATTAATGAGATAAATGGCTTTTTCAGACAATTTTAATTAATGAGACAAATGGTTTAATTAATAAGAAAAATGTGTTTTTTTTTCTCTTAGCAATAAAGAAAAATAAATGAGGCAGAAGTCTCATTTATTTTGAAGTCTCATCCAGTCAAAAACACTCCCAGGTGTTTTTGACTGGACTCATACATTGGTAAATGCAGGAAAAGCATTAAAACCCCATAGTTTTTAAGCCAAATGTCAAACACAGAGTTTCCAAAACACCTGATTTGCCAATAATGCATATTAAGTGGACTGGAAATCCAGTAACAATTCAGCTTTTTGTTTCTAAAACCTATACAAGATAATGCCAGTGGATTTAGGGAATACCTATATGGCCTAGAAAGAGAAAGAAACCTGGAAAGAATAGAAGGAAGGAGTGATGGAACGAAGGAAAAAGTTACAAGGTTTTCATAATACACAGACAGCTAATAAGGAAAGGGGTCTAAATAAAGCTATTAAAACTTATCCTTGTTTTGTCTTGCCTTTGTAAATTCTGCAAGGGCCAGAATTACACTTCTTCTGAAAAAGTGTCTGCATATATATAATTTAAATAATGTCAAAATTTAAATATTATATATATACAAATAAATAAATAATTGTATATTTCAATATATAAATATGTATTTATTTATAACACATATATGTAAATTATTTAATTTTCTCCAAATAATTTTTAAAAAATCCTCTAATCCACTATGAACTTGCAGTGGCAAACCTACTCTATTTCATAAGTAATAAAAATGTCAGCAAGAAGAAA
Source organism: Thinocorus orbignyianus (assembly GCA_013400375.1). Taxonomy (NCBI): domain Eukaryota; kingdom Metazoa; phylum Chordata; class Aves; order Ciconiiformes; family Thinocoridae; genus Thinocorus; species Thinocorus orbignyianus. The sequence continues at coordinate 409,116 of VXBW01002560.1, forward strand.
CAGGTCAGTGTCACAGAGTACATGGGGCTTTAGAGGGCTAAGTCTTTTTTTTTTTCAAACATTAAATTATTTCTCTTTTCAATTTATGAACAAGATCTGACAGTTCTGCTTCTTTTTGGAAAAGAGAATTCCGTCATTTCTGCAATTTAGAACTCACAGCTACTGGAGAAAGATTACTACACAGGAACCAGGGAGGCCAGAAAAAAAAAGAAAGTACACACTGTTCACTGTTACAAGGAATCTTGATCAAGCCACAGTCTACAGAGACCTTTGCATGCTTTCACTATATGCAATAACAAACACCTATGACAGGACGAGGGGTAATGGTTTTAAATTGGAAGAGGGGAGATTTAGATTAGATCTTAGGAAGAAGTTCTTTGCTGTGAGGGTGGTGAGGCACTGAAACAGGTTGCCCAGGGAAGCTGTTGATGCCCCGTCCCTGGAGGGGTTCAAGGCCAGGCTGGATGGGGCTTGGAGCAACCTGATCTAGGGAGAGGTGTCCCTGCCCATGGCAGGGGGGTTGGAACTTGATGATATCTAAGGTCCCTTCCAACTCTAACCATTCTATGATTCTATGATCCTGGATAGAAAAAGAGAAGGCTTTGGGGAGACCTTATTGCAGCCTTCCAAGATCTGAAGGGAGCCTACAGGAGAGCTGGAGAGGGACTCTTTGTCAGGGAGTGTAGTGACAGGACAGGGGTAATGGTTTTAAATTGGAAGAGGGGAGATTTAGATTAGATACTAGAAAGAAATTCTTTGGTGTGAGGGTGGTGAGGCACTGGAACAGGTTGTTCAGAGAAGCTGTGGATGCCCCATCCCTGGAAGTGTTCAAGGCCAGGCTGGATGGGGCTTGGAGCCACCTGGTCTAGTGGGAGGTGTCCCTGCCCGTGGCAGGGGGGTTGGAACTCGATCATCTTTAAGGTCCGTTCCAACTCTGACCATTCTATGATTCTATGATTCTATTGGAATTACAGGTCAACAACACTGGTCATTAATATTTTGTTGAGGGTTTGTTACCAAACTTACCTTTAGGAATAATGAAAGATTCTAAAGTAGCATTTCCCCGTTTGCAAATATAGCCAAGCTTCTGATCGCATTCCCGGGTCTCCCACTTAGCACCTTTGCCAGGATTTAATGCTGCACAGATTTTTCCAGGTTCTGGAGAAGGATGTCCTTAAAAAACAAACAAAACAAAACCTCAACAACAACAACAAAGTATAAGCACATCATGGGTACCCTCCCCATTACTCTCACATTCTAAGCTGTTACATGCTTTAATTGCAAGATATAATAGAAAATTGTGATTCTTCACGGTTCTTTAGAATAAATGGGGTAAATCATTCCCTTAAGACATATTTTTTCACACCAACCACAAGTTGAGACATTTATCCAGTTCACTGTTTAACAGCCTTTTCACAGGATCAAAATCTTGATGAAAGGTATTAGAGTGCACCTGCTTATTTGGTATGGATTTTTTCCCATTCTAAATGGAGAACATCTAATGGAGAACATTGTTCCCGGCCAACACAACAATGTACTGTTTTTGCAGAGTCCTACACCTGGGACATGGCAATCCCAGGCACAAATACAGGTTGGGCAGAGAATGGCTGGAGAGCAGGCCTGAGGAGAAGGACTTGGGAGTGCTCATGGATGAGAAGCTCAACATGAGCCGGCAGTGC